>JADBJO010005825.1:0-2500 GCA_016801955.1 Conus betulinus
GCTCATATCATTTCCTGGGTCATAGTGTAATTTGTAGTTGTAGCCACTTTGGTGTAACGCTTCTTGGTACTCAGCTGCAGTGTTATTAATACTGTTTCATTACATGACAGATTAGATAATCTCTTGTTTATGCCTCTAGGTATCGTTTTGAGTATGGAAGTGGGTGATTACTTTTGATATTTACATAAACAGGTGTGTCATTTGGTTTTTTGTATGGTTTAAATGTATGTTGGTTGAGGTCTAACGTGATGTCTAAATAATTCACTATCTTTTTGTTAGCTTCTGTGGTGATTTTTAAATTTTGGTCGTGGAAGATTTTGCACAATTTCTTTTTTCTTATTTTCAATGTTTCTAGGGCTATCACTCAGTGCAGCGAGGCCATCATCTCTGTACAGTCCAATTTGTTTTCCAAGTTTTTTATTTTGAATGTTAGATAGCATGAATAGTCCGACAAGTTCGCAGGTTTCGGCACCATCATACGATCCCATAGTGACATCAAAAGTTGAACTTTTCCTGGTGTTTCTTGGTCCAAGTCTCGTTTTTTTTTGCTGTGGAGTAAAGTTTTCTTTGTATGGAAAATGATTTCCATTTCTAACCCTGATATTTCAGTGTATTTGTTGGCAAATTTTATAGCTTTGGCGAGCAGCTCTTCATCTATAGATGGATATAAAAATCTACTACATCAAATGTTATAAAGACTGTGTGTTTTCTTGCTTGTTGAGTTTTTTTAAACCATTGTATAACTTCATATGTTTTTTCCAGAGGTTGAATTCGGTGTTCTCTCTTATGTTTTTTTATGGTTTTCTCTAAAACCTTTTTTTTACTGATTTTTCCTAATTCGGATTTGGATGGGTTTATCAATCTACATGTTGGGTTGTTCAAAAATTAGGTTTATGGTCTTTGAGTGTTATAAAAGCTTCTCTTTCTGCTGTTGTCTCTACTCTATCACTTAGGTCCATTTGCTGTACAAGCTCCTTTTTTCTTTTTTCCTAATGTGTCATATGTAACTTTGTCAGTTTTTTTTTTTGTAATTTTTTTTGGATGTTTTTATCAAGGAGTTGTGAGTACTCTTTAGATTCCATTTTGTAAAAATTGCTGGTTTTGTCTGCTTTCACAAATATATTTTTCTGTCGTTTTGGATTAGTTTGATTTCGTTTTTTTTGTTTGATTTTTTGAATTCTATGTTAGCTATCATTCTTTTCATTTTGTCTTCAAATGTTCTCATTTCCTCGATGGCTGGTGGTGCTCGCCATGTTTTGAAGTCATAAGTGTTTTTAATCTTCTTTTCTTGGCATTGGGGTTTAGGAAGAAGAATGCTTTCCATCTCATGTTTTTGATAAAACTTTTCTGTCTGTTCTATCATTTTTTTTCATGTAGCATTGTGGTTTTGGCGAAAGGTATATTTTTAGTGGACTGTTTGAAGTTGATTTTATCCATTTTAAAATCTGTTGGTTTAGAGCGCATAACATGAGGAGCAGTCAAAATAATTGTGTTACTAACCAACATAATTTTTAAAAAGCGCTCAACCGGGTTGGGAGCGGCATCTGTTAAAACTTTGATTAAAATGTAAGTGATAAAACCTACAGCGCTGTTTCTTGCTGGTGCAGTCGTCACCGATCCCCCATACCCTGACGACTGCACCAGCAAGAAACAGCGCTGTATATCACTTACATTTTTAATCAAAGTTTTAACAGATGCCGCTCCCAACCCGTTTGAGCACTTTTTTAAAAATTATTGTTGGTTAGTAACACAATTTTATATATATATATATATATATATATAATATATATATATATATATATGTATGTATGTATGTATGTATGTATGTATATATATAATATGATATATCTATATATATATATATATATATATATATATATATATATAATATATATATATATATAGATATATATGTGTGTGTGTGTGTGTGTGTGTGTGTGTGTGTGTGTGTGTGTGTGTGTCTGTGTGTATGTTCAGCGAATTATTTACTTACTCTCTACTTTCTTGTTGTTTTACTTTAGTCCTCGCTTCCTGCTTTGGGCTGGGTGCTGATGGATTCTGCTCTGTATCCCTTGGTGTTGAGAATAACACAGAAATATAGACTGTGGCGTGTCTCCATTTTGCCAAGGCAGCACAGGCACAAAGAGTCGTGTCTCCCTGACGAGTCTGATCCAGCAGACGAAGCCTTCAAAGCAGCGATATAACTGGCTCTGTCTAAAGAGACGGATTACAATGGTCCCCATAAGCTGCTAGTGAAGCAGCTTATATTTACATTTCCTTGATTTTTTCATCCACATTTTTCTGCCCCCCGCTCCTTTAAAACTGAAAAAAAAAATGCCTAGTTACTAATGTAATGACAGAGTAATTGTTTGACTGCACTTGTTTTTCTCCCACTTCTAAATTGTTCACATGTTATTGTTCGGTCAGTCAGTGGGAGACCGTATCTATTAAAAGACCCATGTAAAGGGTTGTTCTGCACAGTTCGTAGTTGTTGTCAGCA
>JADBJO010005825.1:7500-17500 GCA_016801955.1 Conus betulinus
TCCTTAGTGCTTGCCAATTCTAAGTGTTTGTAATGTATTGGTATTCCCTCACAGAACGGATTTGGACCAACAAGCATTTTGCTTTGAAGCATAAAAAGCATTCAGGTGTTGGTTCATCTTCCACAAGCCATCTCTCTTTATCTAGATATGCAGATTGAACATAAGTCTGCCACGTCGAGGGAGCAAGAAAACGTGGGGGGGAAAAAAGGTAGACAAGAACACGTAACACGTGAAAGAAGAAAACAAAATAGAATGACTGAACTCTCTCTCTCTCTTCTCTCTCTCCTCTCTCTCTCTCTCTCTCTCTCTCTCTCTCTCTCTCTTAATATACGTCTAGCATCCATTTCCCCATTAGCATTTCGTCAGATTTGCAACCTTTCAGAGGATGCCTGCCTCCTCTCTCTCTCTCTCTCTCTCTCTCTCTCTCTCTCTCTCTCTCTCTGTCTAAGCTTTGTTTGTCAAAAAGTTATCTTGTGCACACACACACACACACACACACCACACACACACACACACACACACAACACAACACACACACACACACACACGCACGCACGCACCCATCCACCCACACACACGCACACACACACACACACACACACACACACACACACAAAACACACACACACACACACACACACACACACACACACACACGCACGCACGCACGCACGCACACACACACACACACACACACACACACACACACATTTTAGTTTAGCGTATGTTGATTATGAAGCTCAAGTTTACGACACAAGGTATTTTACAGGGCGGTCACCACATTACAGACGAGGCTTTATGCCTATCGTTGAAAAACGTCCACAACATAACAACTACGAGCATTGTGTCTAAACTGTTGACAGCTTTAGTCGTTAGTGCGAAGTTGTGCTGATGTCAGGCTTTTCGCTTACTCCCATGCACAAATCTACAAAGGGAAAACAGTGAAAAGAGAAGAAGGAAAACAGCAAACAAGTAGGGTAACTTTTGCTCCCATAAGAAAATCTCAACTTTTATATTGTTTGCATAATGTCTTTTCGCCCTGTGGTTGGGCATAGAATAGACCCACTGCCCTGCCATGCATGTCATAAGAGGGGACTAAGGCAGGACCACCTCGCCTCGAGGATAAAGGGGGTTTGCGTAGGGCTAACACCCCTACCTGTAAAAACAGACTAGTTACAGAAGCATCGAGGACAACGAACCAAAACATTCACCTGGGCAAGGAAGGGTCTCCATCTCAGAGACTTATGACGCAGTGCAGTGAAAGCCGAAAGGAAAAAGCAAGGCTGACTCCCCTTCTAACACCCAGGACAACAACGAGAGTAGCCACATGGAACATCAGGACGATGTGCGAAACAGGAAAAACCATCCAAGTTGCGAGAGAGATGAAACACTACAAGATCGGAGTGCTAGGACTGAGTGAGACAAGGTGGGCTACAGTCAGGACAGCTGAGACTTTCATCTGGAGAACAGCTGCTGTACTCAGGACACACAGACGATGGAGCCCCCCACACTGAGGGTGTGGCCCAGATGCTGGCACCGGAGGCACAGGGTGCACTCATGGGATGGGAACCTGTCAACTCCCACATCATCACAGCTAAGTTTACAACGAAGAAGGACATCAGGCTGAATCATCATTCAGTTTTATGCTCCAAGGACATAACCATACTGATGGGAGATTTCAATGCCAAGATTGGAATGGACAACACAGGGCTACGAGGACATCATGGGGACACACGGACTGGGACAGATGAACGAGAATGGTGAGCGCTTTGCAGACCTGTGCGCCCTGAACCAGCTGGTCATAGGAGGAAGCATCTTCCCACACAAGCGCATCCACAAGGCTACATGGAGATCCCCAAACCATGTCACGGAGAATCAGATTGACCACATCTGCATTAGCCGCAAATTCAGGAGATCATGGCGGGATGTACGAGTGATGAGAGGTGCTGACGTGTCATCAGACCACCACCTTCTTTTAACAACAGTGAGACTTCGCCTCAAGAGATTCACCAACGCCAACACAACACACGGACAAGGTATAATGTCGGACTGCTCAGAAACAGGGACACACAAGCAGCATTCCAGATCAGCCTTTCCAACAGGTTCCAGCCGCTACAAGAGCTGATAGAAGACGGTGAGATGGACATCGAGACACAGTGGGGACACTGTAAGAAGCTCTGGCACGACACATGTGAAGAGATCCTTGGCAAGAAGAAGACCCAGCACAAGGAATGGATCTCAGCCGACACCATCCACAAGCTGGAAACAAGGAGAGAGAAGAAAACTACGCTGAACATGAGCCGAACAAGAGCAGCTAACGGCAAAGGCACAGGAAGAGCACACAGCAGCAGCGAACAGAGAAGTAAAGAGGAGCATCAAGAAGGACAAGAGGGACTACTTTGACGACCTGGCCAGTCAAGCAGAGGCAGCAGCCGGACAGGGGAACCTGAAGGACCTGTATCTGGTGACCAAGAAGCTGACGGGCAAGTTCCAGCAGACAGACAAGCCAGTGAAGGACAAGAACGGAAACCCACTGACAACAACCGAGGAACAGCTGAAACGATGGGCAGAACACTTCGGAGAGCTGCTAAACCCCCCCCGCCCCTGATGCACCACCAGACATCCCACCCGCAGAGACAGAACTGCCCATCAGCTGTGACAAACCCTCAAAGGCAGAGATCAAGAAGGCCCATCATGACTCTGAAAAATGGGAAGGCTGCAGGGCCGGACGAGATACCAGCAGAAGAAGCCATCAAAGCAGACACAGAGACAGCTGTCAACATGCTATACAGCCTCTTCAGCAAGATCTGGGAGAAGGAGAGAGGTACCGGCCCAGTGGAAAGAAGGAATCATCATCAAGCTGCCGAAGAAAGGAGACCTCAGGGACTGCAGCAACTACCGAGGGATCATGCTCCTGTCAACGCCAGGCAAGGTTCTCAACAGGGTTCTACTGGAGAGAATGAAAGAGGCTGTCGACCCCAAGCTCCGAGACCAGCAGGCAGGCTTCCGGCGGAACAAATCATGTACTGACCAGATCGCCAGCCTGCGCATCATCGTGGAGCAGTCGCTGGAGTGGAATCCCCCCTCTATATCAACTTCATAGATTATGAGAAGGCCTTCGACAGCGTGGATAGAGAGACGCTGTGGAAGCTGCTGAGGCATTACGGAGTCCCCGAGAAGATCATCTCCCTCATCAGTGCACCTACCAGGACATGAACTGCAGGATTGCCCACGCCGGCCAGCTGTCCGATAGTTTCGAGGTGAAGACCGGAGTTCGGCAGGGGTGCCTGCTGTCGCCGTTCCTCTTCCTCCTGGTCATTGACTGGATCATGAAGACCACTACAACAGGCAGGAACAACGGTATACAGTGGACACACTGGACGCAGCTCGACGACCTTGACTTCGCTGACGACCTGGCGCTCCTGTCACACACAGCCACAGCCAGATGCAGGACAAGACCACTTGCTTGGAGACCACATCAGCCGGAACAGGGCTCAAGATTAACAGGAAGAAGACCGAGCTGATGAAAAATCAACACCACTGCCAGCACATCAGTCACAGTCGGTGGAGAGCCCATCAGGGGAGTCTTTCGTCTACCTGGGAAGCGTGGTTGACCAACAGGGAGGCACGGACCGAGACGTCACAGCCAGAATCGGCAAGGCAAGAGCAGCTTTCGTCATGCTCAAGAACATCTGGGCATCTGGAGGAATTAGCATAAGAACCAAACTCTGCATCTTCAACTCAAATGTGAAGTCAGTTCTGCTCTACGGATGCGAGACATGGCGGACAACACAGACGATGCAACAAAAGATTCAGACATTCTTCAACACCTGTCTGAGGCGCATCTACAAAATCCGATGGCAGGAGAAGATCCGAAACTAAGATCTGTGGGAGCTAGCGGGACAGGAACCAGTGGCCAAGCAGATACTGCGAAGAAGGAAATGGGGCTGGATCGGACACACCCTCAGGAAGCCAGCGTCCAGCACCACACGCCAAGCCCTGACCTGGAACCCGCAGGGAAAGAGGAAGAGAGGCCGACCTCGCAACAGCTGGAGGCGAGACACTGAGGCAGAGCTGAAACAACAGGGGACCAACTGGACTGGAATGACCAGAACAGCCCAGAACAGAGTGCGATGGCGAAGGGTCGTCGATGGCCTATGCTCCACCGGGAGCGATGGGCATGAATGAATGAATGAATGAATGAATAATGTCTTTAGTTTTTCAGCAACTTTTTTCCTCCCACACTTTGGTTTTCATTTACTGACCCTGCCCTTCGCTGGCTGCTTTGGGGTGCAGTTGGATTCTTTTTTGAACCCCTGGTGGTGAGAACACCACAGTATTATGGACTGCGGTGTGTCTCTATTTGACGCCAGGAGCACAGACACAACCAGCTGTGTCTTCCTGATGAGTTCCGATCCAGCGGACGAAAGGCCTCGGAGAAGGCAATGCAAATAGATCTACCTTCGAAAGGGATTACTATATTTCCCTCATGCAGCTAGTGAAGAGTTTTCATATCTATAATATATTTTCTTAATTGCATGTTCCCAGTTTCTCTATCTCCAACCGCCCACCCCCCTTAAGTCCAAATCTTTGCCATGTCATTACTATGAAGACAGCTGAGTTGTTGGCCTGCGCTTTTTCACCCACTATTAGACTGTTCGTCTATGTATTTGTCTGACTTTATTCAAGTTTTAAAGGTTGTGCCGGTCTTGAATAAAAGTTACTCTGTGTTAGGTTTTCCTATGGGAGCAAAAGTTACCCCACTTGTTTACTGTTTATTGTATACTCTTCCCTGCCTCACTTCTTTCTCAATTTCGAAGAAGGAAAAATTAAAAAGCATTCAGATCTAAAGAAAAGGCTTAAAACGAGTGGGGTGGGGGTGGGGGTCATGTTTGCTCACAGACATGGCAGATGGAGAAGTCAGAGCGGACTGTGTGCTCAGTTTCACATTCTATTTGGACAGTTACACACACAAAAAAAAACCTGACAGGCTGTAATTGTGACCTTATGGAAAGAATCAAAATATCTCTAAACTAGGAAAAATGAAGTTTCAGAATGGAGTGGCGGAGAATTTTGCTAGGAAAAATTAAGCAAAAAGACAGAAAGAGGCAGACAGACACTAAGGCGTGAAATATCATCTGCATTGAAAATCTGAGTCATCCCGTCAGGACAGATAGGAAATATGTGTATAGAGAATTGCTTTCACTTTTTCTACAGTGTTATTCACTCTTTGATTACCCGTCTAGCACACAGACATAGAAGGATCTGGGGTATCCACCTGCCAACTTAATATAAAGTCAAAAGCAGTGTATATTTAGAGAAAAACTCATACAGCTTTGACAGAATCAACACAGTCCTAAGACAAATACTCTCTACCCTGTCGGTAGTGTCTGATAAAGTGAACTGACATAACCTAATCACTCGTCTACATGACCACCGGGCCTCGCAGCTAGGCAATTCTCACCGTTCTCAACTACCAATGATTGACGAGTATCGTTGGTGAGGTTAATCTTCAGTAGGTAGCGCAGTACTTTAAACCACCCACTGGTCGTTTGACGAGGATCTCTCAGAGTCGTCTAATAATCCGGTCACGGACGTCATTGCAGACCAAAACACCTTTACTTACTTCCATACCAACCACAGCGTCTGATTATCCTCGCCATTTTTTACTTCACAACTCAGCGGGGCATACAACCTCTTAAAAATGTCAGCTTTTAAATCAGAGTTGTGTGGATGATACATGGATCCGAATAATTGAAATACCTGTTAATGTTACAACGTTGCGTATTATGTTTACGTACAAGTGTTGTGCACTTTATTAGACATACATCCCGAAACTCATACAAAGTGCATTTTGCGTACCTCAGCCAGCTGTTTGACAGGCAGGGCTGACGTTTAAAAGTCATTTCTGGTGGTCTTTATCTCACTGTTTGCTGTTTACAGCATCTACCAATAGAATTTCAGTCAGCCAGTCACCTGGTCCGTAGCCCTCACCCCCTCATTGCATCTCCTCCATTCATACACACACACGTGCGCGCGCGCGCGCGCGCACACACACACACGCACGCACGCACGCACATACGCACGAACACACACACATGCACGCACACATGCACACACACACACACACAACACACACACACATGGACGTGGAGAGAGAGAGAGAGAGAGAGAGAGAGAGAGAGAGAGAGAGAGAGAGAGAGAGAGAGAGAGAGAGAGAGAGAGAGAGAGTGTACGTGTACGTTTATATGAAGATGTGCGTATCTCTGGCAGCAGGAAGTGAGGGATGTGTGTGTGTGTGTGTGTGTGTGTGTGTGTGTGTGTGTGTGTGTGTGTGTGTGTGTGTGTGTGTGTGTGCGTGCAAAACAGACCATTTGAAATGAAATGAAGATGATAGAGAAACGATCGAAATCATACATCAACGTGTGACAAAACAGTAGATATTGTGTATATTGATGTAAATGAGTTATAACATAATCATGCACATATTTTTACTGAAGGCATATAAAGTAAGGAAAAGCAGATGCAGCTAGTTTCCTTTGTGCTGGAATGGATATGTTTGTTGCTTCCTTAAATGCAGCTTTTCATGTGAGAGGAAGCACACAACCAGGTTTTCCTGATAAATCACGTTGATTAGGTGAAGTACGTGAATAGACACGTTCTCCAAATGTGTTTGAGCAGGTTTCTATAGCAATGAATTAACGAACAAAAACAAAATCAAAAGAAGTGGGGGCAGGGGTCTGAAAAAAAGGACGAAAAGGAAAAAAAGAGCGCGTGGGATTATAGATGTAAACCCTTCACTATTAGTGTATGTGAACCCTCTTTGTCTCACAGCCTGAAACGCTTATCTGCCTGGAGGCCTTTCGTTTGCCGATACGACCTCATCAGCAGGGCACCGCTGATTGATTTGGTCCCTCCCTTGATGCCATCAACTGGAAGATATACCACATACAGTTCTGTGGTACTCTCACACCACCAAGGATTCAAAAACAGAATACGATGGCATTCCCAGTGGGGATACTAGGGGTCTTTTGTGTACAAATAGTTCCCCCCCCCCCCCCCCTCCTTCTGGGACACTCTGTGCTAGTCACGTCTACTTTTCCTTTCACTGTCAATATCTCGGTCTCCTTCTTTTGCTGTTCTGTCCTCTGCTGTCCTTTCTGTCTGCCAGCTCTTTTATCTCTCTTTTTCCCACACCTCTTCCCACAAATTTCTCCACTCAACGAAGTCGGAGTGAACTGACTATACTCTCGAGTATAGTGTGAGTATCCCAACAGGGTAAAACGAGTTCACACGCTACCAGATACTGGAATATTGAAGAAGAAGAAGAAGAAAGAAGAAGAAGAAGAAGAAGAAAGATGGCACTCCAAATCAGCCAGTAAAGAGTAGGAAACGAAAATCTGAAAACATTAAGCTGCTTAAAATTTGAAAAGATCTTTCAATGATTAATAAAACAAAAAAAAGGGGGGGGGGGATCTTTGAGCCTGTGCTTCAGAAATCATTTAAGAATACAAGCAAGGTGAAGAAAAAAAAAACATGTAAACAGTCAAGATGGTTAGCTCTGCTATTTAATAACCCAAGCACTGTCAGTGACCGGACAGAACTGAGTGAGCGAGAGAGAGAGAGAGAGAGAGAGAGAGAGAGAGAGAGAGAGAGAGAGAGAGAGAGAGAGACAGACAGACAGACAGACAGACAGACAGACAGACAGACAGGAGAGAACGAGGAGCAGCAGGGGGAATGATGGTTGCTGGGGAAGGGGGGCACACACCGAGCGATGCTGAAATCGAATGCTGAAATAGAACGGCCCTGGTTGAAACACAAACTAATTTCCTAGATATGTTTATATAGTGCATGAGATGGCTAACACAGAGTTAAATGCACTATTGAACCAAACCACCACCATCCCTGAAATCGAACAGCTACATTATCTACAGACACAAACCTGATTCTAGATCACAGTTTCCCATTTCACCGACCAAGCAACACACGCGTCGAAGCAGCGATGCTTTCAAATCGCATCTCCGGCCAAATTTTCAGCAATAGTGAGCTACATTTTCTATCCCCGCGGCTTTTCCCCGTTCCCTTTTCGCTCTTATTGACTCTTCGCTCGGGTGTAGGCGATGGGAAATGATTAGGTTTTCTGCTGTGCAGTTTCTGCCGGGGCTGAACCTTGGCAATCCCACGACATTTGTTCAAGTAGGACAGAGAGCAAGCAGGCGATGAGCTGGGGTGGGAGGCGATAGGAGTGTGCGTGTGTGTGTGTGTGTGTGTGTGTGTGTGTGTGCAGGGGGGAGGGGGACTGGAAAATTGAGCAAGACAGTATGAGAAATGGATAGATGGATGTGTAGGTAGGCAGAGAGATAGACATCAGTGCAGAGAGAGAGAGAGAGAGAGAGAGAGAGAGAGAGAGAGAGAGAGAGAGAGAGAGAGAGAGAGAAAGAGAGGCGGCTGGACAGATAAAGAGATGGACAGACAGATAGAAACAAACAGGGAGAGAGAAAGCGAGAGAGAGACAGACAGACAGACAGACAGACAGACAGAGAGTAAACGTTAGGGAAAGAAATACCTAGACGTAAGTGAAATGAACAACACAGAAACATGCTATGTGTTTAAATAAATGAAAGAAAGAAACGAAAAAAAAAAGAGACTGCTTACAATGCGTGAACTGAGGGGCGGGAAACCGTGAACACGTTTGATAAAAGGGTAATTGACAAATCATTAAATAAGAGGTAAGAGAAAGAATGTCCAGAAATTAAACGACAGACTGATGGGGGAAAGCTAGCTTTAAAGAACAGTACTAATAAGAATAAGAAACTAGAAAATGATCAGAAAAAAGAGAAACCAAGATAAGAAAAACAAACAAACAAAACAAACAAAAAACTTCATGTGCGCTGTTCTTGGCTTTTTAATGAAAGTAAGAGATCAAACCCCTTAGAGGCGGTCCGCATAACTTACTTTAACTGTATTCATTTAAACCTGTGTGATCATCAACAGACACTTATTGCTTGTTTGTTCCTTTTTTTTTTTTGTGCTTGTGTTCAGTGCCAATAAGGATCTTTTCAGTTTTTTATTCTGCTGTGGAATATACCTAAAAAGTGAATGCTAAGAATGGTATATTGTACTCTCTCTCTCTCTCTCTCTCTCTCTCTCTCTCTCTCTCTCTCTCTCTCTCTCTCTCTCTCTCTCTCTCTCTCTCTCTCTCTCTCTCGTGGTTGGACTACAAGCTCAGTTAAATAGTTTGTATACAGCATCGAGTTATCTAGAACGGACGATAAATATGAATAAAAGTAACTTTATAGTTTTCAGAAAAGGTGGTTATTTAGTTGTAAGGGAAAAATGGATATACGGTGCAACAGAAATAAACGTTGTCAATAGTTATCAGTATTTAGGGCTGTGTTTTTCACCAAACTTAACTTAGTTTCTAAACTGCATGTCATGAATTGGTGAGCAACGCTAAAAGAGCATTAGCAGCGGTTCTGAGAATATTGTATAAGCTAGAGAACAATTTACCTGAATTTATTTTAAGCTATTCGATGCTCAGTTGCAATCTATACAGTATGGTCTGAAATATGGGCGTTGGATAAGGCAGCTTCAGAAATAGAAAAGGTACACACATAATTATGGTCGTAAGAAGTTCTTGGGTGTTGACATAAGAACACCGAATGATTTTTCTTATATGCTGATGATCTGGGTAGATATTTGATATGATAAACACGTATGTACTTCGCATTAAATGTTGCTTAAATTTAACTCGTATGTACGGAACACAGATTACCGTATAAGGCATATAGAATGTTATGTTCTCTTGACGAAAAGGGAAAGCATACGTGGATTACAAATGTTCGTACAACTTTAGACAAATATGGATTTTCTTATGTTTGGAATAATCGGTGTGTGTAATCGGTTTCAACATTTATAAAAGAATTCAGACGGAGAATGACTGATTGCAGGTGGCAGGAATGGGACAACTGCACGCAAACAAGTGAGATATATATAGATT
>JADBJO010005825.1:20000-30000 GCA_016801955.1 Conus betulinus
TAGACAGAAACACACAGGCAAGCCAGCAAACAGACCCAAAATAGACAGACAGGCAGATAGTGACAGAAGAGACACAGACAATCAGTCAACAGACAGACAGACAGAGACAGAGAAATGTAATTCACTAATTCCTATTGATTAAAAAAAATGCGAGGAAGACAGAGAGAGAGAGTGAGAGAGAGAGAGAGAGAGAGAGAGAGTCACCTAGGCAGATAGACACAGAGACTGACAGACAGACTGACGCACAGACACACAGACAGACAGCCAGGTACAATGAGAGAGAGAGAGAGAGAGAGAGAGAGAGAGAGAGAGAGAGAGAGAGGAGAGAGAGAAGAGAGAGACAGACACACCAGACCACAACACACACACACACACACACACACACACACACACACACACACACACTCACACGCACACACACACACACACCACACACACACACACACACACACACACACACACACACACACACACACACACACATCTACACACACACACCGACTGAGGGGAGGGAGGGAGGATGAAGCAGGGCGGGAGGGAGAGAAGACGAAATGAAGGGCTAGGAACGGATGGGGAGAATAATGAGCCAAGACAGTGTGCCCTTTCCCTATCACACGCCTCAGCTAACAGTGCAGCCACTCCGAGGTCACAGTCTGAACTTCTCTCGCCTGCACTTTCAGTAACATTCTCATTACTGTCGTCAAATTCTTCCTCGCTGTCTGAACCTTCATTTTCAAATCATTACAACACTTCTAACACCGTCACCCGCTGATTACGTCGACTCCTATGCTAGCATTACAGCCCTGTTCTCCTGGGTTGAGACGTCATTGCTGCTGACATGCATTGACCACATGGACAGTGACTTGTAAACCACCCCGTGGCTCGCTTGCCATGCGACACTTTCTGCAAATATTGGTTGCTTGCTGAAGGGGAAAGGAAGATGAATATTGTAATTAAACTATCGGGTCATCCGCGAAGCGAGTGCCATTCCAAAAACTAAGAGTACAAAAGCCCGGATCGGGGCCTTGCGTCCGCTACGCGTGTGACTTGGGGGCCCGAACGGGGCCCTCCGTCCCAGAGAGATACATTTACATCTAGCACCTGCAGTTTATAGCAACTATGAGTATTCTATGTAAGTTGTTGGCGTCATTAAGTAGTAACACTAGGTCGTGCTGATACCAGGAATATTAGGTTCTGCACTAAATGAAAGTTACACAGAAAAGGTAAAAAGAAGAAGATTTTAGAAAATGCAAAGCATTCAAATAAAGTAGCTGGGGGAAAAATCATCCCTGGCCTCACAAGAAGATAAAAGATGCAAAACATTCGAATAAAGTAGCTGGGAACACACACGCACACACACACACACACCACACACACAACACACACACACACACACACACACACACACACGCACACACACACACACACACAATCACACACACACACACTCACACACACACACACACACACACACACACTGGCCTCGCAGACACGGCAGTGTCTTCAGTCTCACATCTTAGCTGCAAAACTGTGACAAGAGCCGACGAGCTCTAACTAGACCTGTGGAGAACAGTCAAAGTCTGTGAAAACTAGGTAAATGAACCAAAACGACAGAAATCGGCCAAACAGAGACCAAGATATAGATACAATTTGAACTGAAAGTCTCTGGCATCCCAACAGGACAGATAGGAGAGCAGGCTTAAAAGTATGTGGAGAATTTATTAAATTTTTTTCTGTGATATTATTCATGCTAGGATTACCGTCAAACAGACCGAGATAAAAAGGCCGGTAACATCCAGCTGTCAGCTTGAGACAGACAGAAACGATGTGTCTGTGGTGAGAGCTGCCTAAAGTCAAAAGTCCTAAGACGAGCGCTATGTGTTCTGTCGGCAGTGTCTGATGAGGTGAACTGACATGACGAGATCACACGTCTGCAAGACGATCATGCCTGGCGGCGAGACAATTCTCACCATCCTCAACCACTAACGATTGACAAGAATCATTGGTGTAGAATTAAAACTGAACAATCAAAATGCAAGATGGTACTTCGTCTATCCCACTCGTTATCTGAGGAGGATCTTTCAACGTCGTATTATTTGGTCACAGACGTCACTGTAGAACACACACGTTGATTTATCTCCATACAGTCCACAACGCCGGAGTTGTCACCACCATTGTCTGTTTTACATTTCAAATGGCCATGCTAAGTCTTTAAATATCAGCTCTTATATAAGCTTTCTGTGGAACAAACTAAGGTCGGAATATTTTGAGGTTGCCATTTTTGAGGCGACAATAATACGCATGATTTTTTTTTTTCAACATAAAGGCTACGTCTATATTGTGAGACATACATCCCAAAGCACACGTGAATGGATTTGCGTGACTCATCCATCTGTTTCACGGGAGGGTCAAATGTTTGTCGTCACTATAGTTAGTCTTATGTTACGGTTTGCTGTCTTGGAGCACATACCACTAACATTTCAATCTGACATCATCTGGTCTATGCCCCCCACACCTCCCACCGTGCACTCCCTACCCCTTACCCCACCCCTTCAAAGCATCCACCCATCCTCACTTTCTATTTTTTTTTTTCTATGTCCACAACGTTGCCAAAGACTTTAGTGGTGATCAAAAGGGAAGAAATGGAGATAAATGGAGGGGTTGAGATGCGCGTGGAAATTAAAACACAAATTCAGTTACAGTATTGTAAATAATCTCCTTGATCACAAAGTGACTGTGTAAAACAGCAGGTCACTCCCTGTCTGGTTGTATATGAAAGCATGTGTAACGCACTGAACTCGTTACCTGCAAACCGTTTTCAAGGACTGGTGTTTGCATCACATCAGCGGCGAGATCGTGGGCAAAATAAAAACAGCACAACGTGTGAGTGTGGTCCGGTATTGCCAACAGTGTCATCCACTGTCGTCCAGTCGCTCCACTCCAGGACTTACTACTCTGATGAGAAGAATTCATGTGTGACAAATCAGATACCGAAGATCACGTGCGCTTGACCAGGCCGCTGCGGTTTTGACTGTAAAGACATAAAAGACGTATCGGAGGCACAGAATCGTCAAAATCAGTGACGAATACAGTGGCAGTAGTGTTAGAAACATGACCAATTTCTCTTGCTAGTTCAAATTTGTTGTGGCTCTTACCTTTTTTTTGAAGAGAGAGAGAGAGAGAGAGAGAGAGAGAGAGAGAGAGAGAGAGAGAGAGAGAGCACCTCCATTACAGTTTTATTCACCTCCTTTTCCATGAGAAACGATGGCTGTTTTCGTAGTGGTATGGGAGGTCACAGTTTTCTGATTTACATACAACTGTTTCACTTGAGGTTAAGATTTCGCTGATATTATCTTTTTGACTAAACATTTGGCCAAAACCAAGGACCAAATGCAGAAAAAATCAGGCATCTTTCCCCGGTGATATACAGAATACAAACTTTAGAACCCCACTCGATTCTATAAGGATTTGCACAATCATTGATATGGTGTCGAGACGCATTTCCATTGCAAAGTGAGCTGCGGGAATTTTATGGCGACTATTGGGAAAGCTGGGGACCCTTTCATTTCAGGGAAGCTGGTTGTTATCCACCTATACAACACTGACCCCTACCTTCTTGACTTCTTAGCGTTGTTTCTTTCAGATGATAATAACATTCAAGACACTGAGAATGAATGGCAAGCAGACTTGTGTATACTTACCCTCTTTCAGTGCCGAGTCTCATTACATTTTGGAGAGAATTCTCAAAGAAGCAGGGGAACTCTCTCTACCCCAAGGAGCAAGTCAGGCTGCCTCTAAATAAAGCGTACAAACCGTTGCTTGCCGCCTTATAGCGTACACACACTGGAGTAGGTTTATTTCTTGTTTTGCCCCCCCTTTTTTTTTTGAAAGGTCACCACCCATAGACGTTTGAAATTGCCTCTTCTGTCAAAATGAATGGATAAGAGCAGAATGTAAATGGCGCACACACACACACATACTTATATATAGTATGTGACTTGTCTTTGCTCATGCTGGCTGCCTGCTTCGGGATTGAGCGCTGCACAAGTGCACACAAAACACAGAGTACAAGTGCAGAGTACTACTAGTTCTCTCCGTTTTTGGTGTAGGGGGTTAACATATATGGGTGGGGAGAAAAGAAATCCATATATGAAAGGAAATGGAAGTTACAAACAGAGACTGTTAAAGTAGAAAAAAAAAATGTGGGTAATTCAATGCAATGTGCTGCGGGGCCCCCCCTTTTTTTCGCTGATGCAGCAATACCTGGTTGAAATCTCCGTCAGCTTTTTCTTTTTTCCTGAAATCATTGAAGTCAAATATGCAAACAAAACAGCTGTGATGTTCTCACGATCAGTGATGAGAATTACGTGGAAAAGGCTAAGACTACTTATATAGCTGTAATGATAACACTTTTTCATTATGTAGTCAACACAACGATTGTTTTTATGCACACTGCGCAAAGGGGGTGAATGCAAACTATCAATACAAGTGAATGAAAATAAAAATTTATATGGGTGGGTAGACACGAGTCACAAAAGAAATACATATACAGAGAACGAAACCGAAACACACAGCTTTGTAATAGGGATTGCTAACAACATAACAAATTCATTATATTATGCCTTAAGCTGAATCGGTAACATATTTTATCTTATGCCTTAAACTGAATCAGTTGCACATTTTATAGTGAAAACACAACATTTGTGGAAAATTTTTAAGCTAGTTGGATATGTATTCGTGTCTCGGCAACACCAAATGTAGATGCAGTAACCCACAATGTTCTGGTATTCTCACTACTGGAGGTTCAAAAACAAAATCTAATGGCAGCCCAGGGAACAAGAAAGTGCTAAACAATGAAGTAAAAGAAGAGTATTATAAAGATGTTCTTGCTTAAAAACTTAAAAGATAATTTAAATGCTAATAAACATAGCAGGACGTCTTTGAACATTTGCTTGAGGACCGGCTTAAGAATGCAAGGGAGATCATAAAGCGTCAACAGTCAGAGTGATCAGGTACACTGTTTGAATAACCCACGTATAGTAAGGTACAGAACTCTGCTTAGAGAGAGAGAGAGAGAGAGAGAGAGAGAGGAGAGAGAGAGAGAGAGAGAGAGAGAGAGAGAGAGGAGAGAGAGAGAGAGACAGACAGACAGACAGACAGACAGACAGAGACAGAGAGAGAGAGAGAGAGAAGGGGGGAGCAGGGTGTGGGGAAAGGGGTGGGAATACTCAGCAAGCAAAGCTGAATCGAGCACTTCGGCTGAAACAGACGCACACATCGCCACAATACATTTGTGATGCATAAGATGACCTGACAGAAAGCAAATGCACCAAGAAAACCAATCTACGCCATCCTGTAATCGCTGTATCCACAGACACAAACATGATTCTAGACCACCGCATTTCATTTCGCCCCCACCATCAATACATGCGCTGAAGCTGCAATGCTTTTAAATCACATTTCCGGCCACAACATCAGAGAACGTGAACTACATGTTCTATCCCCGTGCCCTTTCCTTGCCCCCTTTGGCTCTTATTGACTCTTACTCTTTGCCTGGATGCAGGCAACGAGAAATGATTAGGTTTACTGCTGTGCAGTTTCTGCCGAGACAGAATCATGGCAACTCCAGGACAACCTCGGTTCAAGTAGGACAGAAAGGAAACTAGAGCTGAGTGGTGGTGAGAGAGGGGGGGGGATGGGGATGCCATCAACGTGAACATATGGTCAGTCGTAGTAGCAGTAGTAGCTTTGTGTGAGTGTGTGTGTGAGTGTGTGTGTGTGTGTGTGTGTGTGTGTGTGTGTGTGTGTGTGTGTGTGTGTGTGTGTGTGTGTGTGTGTTTCAGCACAGCTTGATCTTTTCCTGCTGCAATGCCATTTTCTTCTTTGCACTCTAGCACTACCGTGCTTTTGATCGCATTGTACAATTTGAAGCGTGCATTACACAACAGAATTCCTTGTAGCTGTCAGAATTGTCTAAACCACCTATGTTTTACAGTGAAATGACACATTCTATGTAATATTTGAGATGAAGTCATTTAGTAAGTAGAGTGTTTCAAGTACAGTCACCAGAACATCTGGAAGTAGGTTTGACTTTTTAGAATAGTTTTTATACATTCGCCTACAGTTCCATCTGAATCAAAAGCTGTTCTCTAGTTTAATTTGTCTTATAGCCGTTGAAATGTATTCTTTGAGAGAGTTAGACGTTTTGACTGTCATCGTCATAATCATTGGTGTTCAGGTAATTTCTGCAGACTAGATCATTATGAGAATGAACTGTTCTTTACAGCAGGTCTCTTTTTTTTCTTTTTTTTTTTTTTTTTTTTTTTTTTTTTTTTTTTTTTTTTTTTTTTTTTTTTGCTGTCCCAACTTCTGCGTCACCTCAGAGGCAGTGCACCCACGCCGCTCATTCCGACACCCTGTCCACAGCCACGGCCCGGTCGGCCCCCGCCGCAGCCCCAGCACCGGCAATCCACAGGCAGCAGCAGTCAATGTCAAGTCGTCAAGAGGCAAACCACCGGAGGAGACTCTGCACTGCCGCCGAGTCACTTCAGTGGTGTTCAGTGGCGCCTGTTCTGATCTAACATACGCAGGACACCACCTACTAAGCCCCCTACTGACGACAATAATTGCTTAGTCGCGGAGCCGACGCGAGTGAGCTCTCCCTCCGGAGGGCGCCACCACGTCCGTCCAACGACAGCCCCCATGGGCTCGCCGATACCGCTGACCCCGACGGAACCAAACCAAGGCCACAGACGTGGAGAGGACATCGAAACTGAGGTCACCATGAGAGCAGGGCATGAAGGGCCACAGAATTTGAGGCTTTTTTTTTTAATGCTGATCGATGAGAATGAGGATGATGAGGATGATATGATGATGATGCTACGGATTTCCATTTCGGTCTGAGACTACATGTCAGGGCTGTACTCTACGCTTCCTTTGATAATATATCCTGGCGTCAACCAGGCCCCGAGAGATACAGACACCTGCAGTGTTGGCCAGGAGGAAATTTGAGCAACACTCTCAGAAACGCGTCCATTAAGTGGATGAAACTCGACTGTGTGGGTCCCAGTCTTCCAACTGAGTCCCGCAGCAACTCAACTCTGGGTAGGAGCCGGTCGGGGCAGAAAAAACCCACATGACTTCTGATGGGATTCGAACCCACAACCTCCCAGCCGGGAGTCCGCGACGCTAACCACTTGGCTACGGGCGGCTGGTCTTACAGCAGGTTTTTAAAATGACACCACCATGCTCCTGGACTAATATCTGGCACTGCTTGTCTTATTTAAACTATAAGTTTGTAAACATTGTCCCTAGGATTTACTTGTTTACAGATTAAAGTTAAAGTAATTTTGTCAACAGAATATCATGATGCTTTTGTTTCTCTGATGTTTTATCTCTCCTCCCGGCTTTCCAGTAGGATTCACGAGAAGATTTGGAAAAAAAAAAAGAAAAGTGATATTTGTACACAAGAGTATGGGCTTTTTCTTGGTCGGATCAGCATTCAGCAGCACAGCAGGCGTTTCCTTCTCCATGTCCATAAACATAACACAGTTTTCTCACATTTTCTTTCACATCGCTTTCACACAACGATAAACAACATCGAATGTTTTGTCGGTACTGACGTGAAACATTCTAGATGCCGTTTTCGTGCTCTCTTGCAATGCGCTGGGGGGAATTCATTTTGAAACAATCAATGTGATCTTCAAGCAGACAATTATTGAATGTTCCTTACTTGTGTTAAAGTTTTGAATATGAAACGATGAAGAAAGATTCAGTTCCAAAGAGGTGGTCAGAACATTTTCCTCCTCCTCCACCTCCTCCTCTTCCTCTCCTCTCCTCCTTCCTCCTCCTCCTTCTCCTTCTTCTTCTTCTTCTTCTTCTTTCTTCCCCACATATGTACATCACACTTTAATTTTTTTTTTTTTAAATCGAAAACAAATAAAAGGACATGAACAAAAATGTAGTCGCCCAATGGATACCGCAATTGAATATGCACTTTTAGTGATCTGGAATGTCACCGTTAGCCATACCATTTGACATGCAGTCTTAAAGTAGTACACATACTGAAAAGTGCTTTCCTGTAGCTATCTGATGCAGCAGTATCGATCTCGGGGGGGGGGGGGGGGGGGGGGGGGGGGGGAGAACAATGACGACGACGACGACAACGACGACGACGACGACGACAACCAGAAGAAGAAGAAGAAGAGCAACAAGAAGAACAAGGAAAACAAAAATAAGAAGAACAAGAACAAGAAGCTCTTTGCAACGTAGAATACATAACGTTGCTGTTGTAGCTTTTTACAGTTTACAGCAGAGAACAAGGAGACTCGGGCTGCCTGTTGATTCTTTGACAGCAGATTGATGTTCTCTGCGTGTTGAAAGGTAGCTGGCATGAACGAATGTAGTTATTCAGGGACACTTTTTTTTGTTTGAATGGAACAGGCAAACGACTACATCCTTTCGTTGGTATCACCAAAGAGTTGCAATAATTCATTAAACATATTACTTCTTCGAGAATTTTTTGCTACTAACTTCAGAGTTCTCCAATCACGTGGAAACAGAATGCAATAAACTTTTCCTATTTTTGAACAGATCTTGGATTCAACAGTTGGTTCAGATTTCGATAAACAACCGGCACCAATAATTTTAATGTGCATTTCCTTGGACCATTTTCCTTGTTTGCAACTAGTGTCGCTGACATCTGTGCGTTTGCTTCTATTGTTCTAAACAATAAATGTGTACTAAAGTTGCTGAATGGTCCTGGCGTTTGAACCCGCTTCACACTTTTAACCGGTGCCAATATTCGATGTGTTTCTCTTGTGCCTACGTTCCAGCTGTGGATGAATTTTTGTTATACTGGTTCTGGAGTGTTCGAGGTATTATGGTGTTTAACGAGTAAATGGTTGCAGATGAAAGCAGAATTGCCGTGTGGTATAGATAAGTTTGGGCAACAAATTTGTTATCGATAAAAGCGCCTTTGTTTTGCTGACTATGGAATGGGCTCTCTCTCTCTCTCTCTCTCTCTCTCTCTCTCTCTCTCTCTCTCTCTCTCTCTCTCTCGCTCTTTCTTTCTCTCTCTATCCTTTCTCTATCTCTTCCTCTCTCTGTCTCTCTCTTTTTCTCTTTCTGTCTCCCTTTCTCTATCTCTCTCTCTCTCTCTCTCTCTCTCTCTCTCTCTCTCTCTCTCTCCTTTTCTCTCTCTCTCTCTCTTTCTGCCCCCCTTCCCTCTCTCTCTCTCTCCCCATGCATATCTCAACACACCCTCGCCCGCACAACACACACACACACACACACACACACACACACACACACACACACACACACACACACACACACACACGACACATCCCCCCTACTTTCATGTCTTCTATATCGTTGATCAATAACTCTTTTAGACTTTGCATGAACTAACCGGTCGTCTCCTTGTCTTCGGTAAAAGACGGTTAAATTGATTTTTCCCTTTGTCGTTCAGCAGTTTGCCTAAACCTGTGAATACTACTTCTCTCTCTCTCTCTCTCTCTCTCTCTCTCTCTCTCTCTCTCTCTCTCTCTCTCTCTCTCTCTCTCTCAATTTCGACTTGGTATTAGTGATTTGAATGTCTATCAAAGATGTACACTAAACTCCCGAAAACAGTCCATTCTGTCACCGAATCCAGGAGGAAATACATTGTTTTATCGTATGTCCATCCTATACAGATCTAGGAGATAAATACATTTTGCCTCATACTAGAAATGTTCATCAAGTATCATTGCTTCTTTTACTGCAAAATGAAAGGAGAACTGTAACTCGCTCTGTGGCTATGTTCATTTTTTAAAGCACTGAAACGAAGAGAAGAACTGCTATCAGTTAACACACAAATGCCATAGTAATTTGAGGAGGATCATAATTTTTTGTAATGCAATTATTTTCTTTCATGAGTTTCAGCATATGCGCCGACCGCGTGTGTGTTCTACTTTTGTTCTTGACCTCATTGCAGGTAGGTCGATGGCCTTTGCAATTA
>JADBJO010005825.1:35000-37500 GCA_016801955.1 Conus betulinus
TTCTCACATCCTGGATTCATAAATGATTTCTGGTAGAGATATCTACTGTAGATCCAATAATTAAGTGTTCATTTACACGCTGTCTGAGTACCTTCACGCGACAAAAAAATGTATCTGTAATCTATTTTCTATGTAAGTGTATCCGACTACCTCCGTACCTCACAGTGCATGTAAATTGAAATAGGATAGTTTTTATTTGTTTCTCTATACATCATAATGCTGCGTTTTGGTGTTTGGGAGCATATACGATGTATTGTATGTACATTTGTTTGGTGTGTTGTATACGCTGCCACCGTTATTCCCTGGGATCCCTTTACCTGCCCGTTTAAAGAGAAAAAAAAACAAACAAACAAACAAAACAAAGCAATAATTATGTCTTGAATAAAACAACAAATGAGACATTTGTTATGACACATATCTCTCTTCTGAACAGAAGAAGAAGAAAGAAGAAGAAGAAGAAGAAGAAGAAGATGAAGAAGAAAGAGGAGGAGGAGGAGGGTGGAGGAGGAGGAGGAGGAGGAGGAGGAGAAAGAGGAGAGAGGAAAGAGGAGGAGAAAGAGGAGGAGGAGGAGGAGAGGGAGAAGGAGGAGACGAGTGCACGGAGGAGGATCGCACTGAGGAGGACCAGGAGAAGAAGAAGAACAACAAGAACAACAAAGAACAAGAATAAGAGCAGCAAGAAGTAAAGAGTCAATACATTATTTGAGGAGTTGTTCTAACTCAACGCTTCTGTTTAAGAAAGCACTATCAGCCATACTGATCACGGGGATGTTTTATGGCGGATTACCCGAAAGAACTATCTTGATTATTCTTTCCACTGTACACTTGCTTACAAGACTCATAAGGTATATGATTACTGATTTCCTTCATGTCAGTTCCTATACGGGCGATAAAAAGAAAGAAAAGAACAAGAAAGTAGAAGCCATCCTTATGACGTAGAAATATCGCTTTCTCCACATTCACAATTTATATATTTATATGAAAACAATAAGTATATCTGATTTCTCTTTCTATGAGACAATCAACGTTTTTTGCGAATGATAATATTGTTTACAACATTGCAACGCGAGAATACTCCCGCTGAAGCCTACACAGCGTAATGCAATTGAAAACAACGCTGACATGAGTCGGCTATGTTGCTGCTAACCACACCATGTACACCTTTCAGACCAGGGATGCGACTGCCAACACATGTAGGCTAACAGCCGTGCCATGGGTGAAGAGTCTGAGCTTTCTTTGAGCTCCTGGGATTTTTGTTGTGATATTCCTCGCTGTGGACAAGGCGAACATCCGATGAACAAGAGATGCAGAGACCTGAACCTGACCAAGAATCGTCTCAAACGCAGTAGCTTCATCCATGAAAGCAAGAGTCTTGCCAGGGAGCATCAAGATGGCTTGCCACCTGCCAACCCACTGGACCCCTCTGACACAGCCCTGGAATGAAGACTTCACAAATCTTCACATCTCCACAACAGTTCCACAGGTTGCCTCAGGAGACTCTCAGGATGACATCGTCAAACGCACTCTCACACTTGCCATGATTGCTGAGAAGTACCCTGAAGAATCCTGGATACATGCGTACACCGACGGCTCAGCAACCAACGCAGTGTCTGATGGAGGAGCGGGCGTATTCATCAAGTCACCTGAGGGACACACCACCACAGCAGGGATACCAACTGGGAAACACTGCTCCAATTATGCTGCAGAAGTTCAGGCCCTCATGCAGGCAGCCTCCATGATTCATGAATCACAGAGCGACTGCACCCAAGTTGTCTTCCTCTCTGACGCGCTGTCCGTCCTGGAGGCCCTTGCAGGGAGACAAACTTCCTCGTCTAATGGAGAGAAACTCCAGGAACTCGCCAAAAGTAGACGAGTAGTCCTGCAATGGGTACCTGCCCACTGCGGAGTCCCAGGGAACGAGGCAGCCGATTCAGCTCGCCAAAACCGGAGCCAGAGGAAGACAACCAGACAACAGCGTCAGCTTCGCAGAGAAGAAGACCCTTTGTGAAGGCTCTGATGCGACCACAACCCACAAGGGATGCCTTCCATCTTCTGGAGAGACAGGAGCAGGTGGTCATTATGAGACTCAGAACTGGCCACTGCCGACTCAATGGCCACCTGCATAGGAAGCTGAAGCTGGCGCCTTCCCCCTCCTGCTCCTGTGGTCTTGAAGACCAAACACCAGAAACACGTCCCTCATTATTGAATAATATTATCAGTACTACAGCCAGAGAGATTATAGGCTTGTGATGAGCAGGAACAGATCTGGCATCAATAGCGCCAAGAAAGGGCATTCCCAGGAGCTAACACTGGTAGTTATCACGAGCCTGTCAATACTGACTTTAAAATACACTTGAAGAACAAAACAACTAAAACACACAGCTGACTCAAATTCCATCTTGACGAAATGAAAGACCCACCAAATCAATGAAGTGTTCCAAGAGACCGAGCTAGTAGCATTCGCCCCTTCTGTACTGAAGGGAAGAGACGTCGAAGCCCC
>JADBJO010005825.1:42500-50000 GCA_016801955.1 Conus betulinus
ACACACACACACACACGTACGCACACGCGCGCGCGCGCGCGCACACACACGCACGCACGCACGCACGCACGCACGCACGCGCGCGCGCGCGCGCGCATACGTATCCATAGTTCTATCTATCTATCTATCTATCTATCTATCTATCTATCTATCTATCTATCTATCTATCTACCCATTCATATAAATGTGTATCTATCTATCTATCTATCTATCTGTCTGTCTGTCTGTCTATCTATCTATCTATCTATCTATCTATCTATCTATCTATCTATCTATCTATACACACACATACACACGCGCGTGTACGGGCTCTCACTCACACACGCACACACACACACACACACACACACACACACACACACACACACACACACACACACACACACACACACACACACACACACACACACACACACATGCTCTCAGGCATGTGTGTATACTTATAAAAAAAAAATGTTCTCACCTTTAATTTGACTGTGTCATCTTTACTTTCTTCACTCAAGTTCTGAATTTAATCTGTGTTATAAGACAGTGAAAGGCAGGCAGTTAATACATTGAAGGGAATAAACCTTCAAAGTGGTCAATTGTTCCGCTTCTGTAATTGGTGTCTTGGATACAGTTTGTCTACACACAGAATGATTGTGTCACGTATTACAAAGCAGTTAGATAGCCAACAGTATTATAGATCATTTTAGTAGTATTTACCGCATCTCCTAATTGAACCGAGAAGCATGGACTCCTAAATGATGCATTGGTGTGTGTGTGCGTGCGCGCGCGCACGCGTATGTGTGTGTGTGTGTGTATGTGTGTGTGTGTGTGTGTGTGTGTGTGTGTGTGTGTGTGTGTGTGTGTGTGTGTGTGTGTGTGTGTGAGAGAGAGAGAGAGAGAGAGAGAATAAATGCCACAGTCTTCAATTTTTGAGAGAGAGAGAGAGGAGAGAGAGAGAGAGAGAGAGAGAGAGAGAGAGAGAGAGAGAGAGAGAGAGAGAGAGAGAGAGAGAGAGAGAGAGGCGGGGTGTGAGAAAAAAAAAATAATTATGTTTAGCCCATTGCATCATAAAGGGGTGTATACATTCGCAGACAATTTTTCTAATCGGCTTTTGTACAGAATGGTATTGTGTTCATAGGACACATTGCAGTAAGTTGAAGAATGAAGGTAAAACGCTGCTGCTTTAAAAAAAGTCTTGTAAAGAGAGAGACTGACAAATTTCTAACCTTTTTTGTGCATGCCTTTAGCAACGCCAGATTATAAGCTGCTACTCATTTAATTCACGTTACGCCTACTAGTGTGTCCAGGAAGGAAAGCAACATTCTTGGACCTAATAGACGTGCACTCTAAAATAGTCAGGTCGAGCTTTGGCTGACAATTTTAAACGTTTGACACACATAAAAATGTATGGAAGAGAAAATCAAACGCGAACAAAAATCAACCAATCAACAGCTGCGATTGAAACCATATCCTAGACATAAAATAAACATGGCTGAAATGTCTGTTATCTGAGATGATTCTTTTGTTTCGTTGAATACAGAATATCTCTCTCTCTCTCTCTCTCTCTCTCTCTCTCTCTCTCTCTCTCTCTCTCTCTCTCTCTCTCTCTCTCTCAGACACAGACAGACAGACAGACAGAGGAATTGGCGAGGAAAAAAATAACAAAAATAAAACGTAAAGAAAAAAAAGACATCCGTTCATTCAAGACAGACAGGCAGACAGATACACAGAAATGTGAAATAATTACAGAAGAAAAAGACAGAGATGTAGAACAAAATAATGAAAGAAATAAAAAAGTCAGAAAGAATGATTGGGAAGAAAAAAAAAACGCAAGAAAGAACGATTGTAGAGAGAGAGAGAGAGAGAGAGAGAGAGAGAGAGAGAGAGAGAGAGAGAGAGAGAGAGAGAGAGAGAGTGGAGAGAGAGAGAGAGAGAGAGAAGGGAGAGAATCAGAATCCCATTTCACGATTAAAAGCTCATAGCTTACGCTTCAAGCGACATAACGATCAGTAAGTCCAGTCTACCCTCTTTCAACATCTGGCTGCTTTTCAGGCTAACGACACACCATTGAGACGGGGGAGAAGGGAGGATAAGGATATAAGTGAGTCCGTGCAACTCGATGGAAGCTAGGATGGATCAGTGTGCGTATGTTAAGGGAAGGTTGTTATGTGAGAATGATTGTGTACTAGAACACACACACAAGAAACACAAATGAGTGATGGAAATGGAAATAATTTCTTAATTTTGCTTAGTTGTGTAGACACCTAATTTGCAGTTTTTCTACTGTTTTCTTTTCTTCTATGCAAAACAGACCTTGTACCTCCTTGACAAAAAGGCTGTTAGTCAATGTCAATAAAAGTATGTTAGTGTCAGTGTCAGTGTCTCTCTCTCTCTCTCTCTCTCTCTCTCTCTCTCTCTCTCTCTCTCTCTCTCTCTCTCTCTCTCTCTCTCTCTCTCTCTCTCGCATGCTCACAACTACATTAGCAAGTATATTCATGCATGTGCTGATGCGTAGAGAACAAAATATAGCAGTATATTGACATGTAGGCAACAAAGCGCAACCAGGCTGTCAGAACTTTTAAACATATTCATTGACTATTTATCAGTAGATATGCTTATGGACTTTTGTATTAACAATGTATCATCCACTTGTCTAATTAACTACCTTTATTTTTTTAATGTATTGAATTTCTGTTATCATTGTTGTTCACTTTCACTATATGAGAGAGAGAGAGAGAGAGAGAGAGAGAGAGAGAGAGAGAGAGAGAGAGAGAGAGAGAGAGAGAGAGAGAGAGAGAGAGAGAGAGAGAGAGAGAGAGAGAGAAGATTACATCACAATGCTGTGAACAAAGATCACTATTCCACACACCAAGAGAAAGATCCAAATGAATGTTGAAGACGAAAGCAGATCCAAGAGGATAGCTTGCTCTACTCAACGCCGTCGTCCAATGTGAATAAGCAAGATCAAGTCCTCTGGACCTTCAGACGATCCCTCGATCCCTCACCATCACTAATGAACGATGAGTCTTTGAAGAGGAAGTCACAATCCATCATCAACCACACGGGGAAAACCGAGGGGGGACGTCCTGTTGACTAGTTTGTCTGCTCAGACATTTCTTTCTTTTTAAGCCCCTGTCTCCCATATCATTCCAGACAGGCCTGAACGTTAATCTTCGTGCTGCTCTTGGGAGCTGGCTCGTCACTTGGCTGTGGCGATAAATTGTTTAGATCAAACTGGACACATGGTTAGAAGGAGTATGAATGAGGCCAGATATTATACTGGAGGGCTGTGACGTTTTTGACATGTTTAATCTATTTGTATATCAGTGTTGCCTTTGGTGTCGTTTTTTTTTTATCTTCATCAGGTTGTTTAATCCCCAGCATTATGGCAGCAGTTTTGCATCCTGATCAGTATGAACTGTTGGTACATTCGGAATTATCTGGACTTTGAGACAATCTGTCAGTCCCCCAGCCTCACAAGAAGTCTTCGAGGAGGCATTCAGTCTCCCTCAACGTCTAGAGAATACTTGGGTGAACGATATTCATGCTGATGGTTGTCTGCCGAGACATTCGTCCTTCATGAGGTCTTGACTCCCAGATCGTTCCAGACAGGCTTAATCAGTTCTTTTTTCTTACATCCTGGTGTTCTCTGGGGATCTGGCTTGATGCTTTGGTTTGGCATGGAGATGTGATCGTTTAAATCAAGCTGAACGTTTGACATGTCAGGGAGTATGAGATGGAGTTAGGCTTTCTGAATGGAAGTGGTGAAACATAGTCATGTACGAATTATTTGTACACTAGTGTTACTGCTGGTGTGTTTCTGTTTGCTTGTATACTACTTCAATGAGAGAGATTTCAATATATACGTTTTAAGATGATGAAACCAGATTGCAAGAGGATCGCTCACCCTACCCAACTGTGCCGTCCAGTGTGATGTGTCAAGATGTAATCCTCCGGACCATAGGACGATCCCTCCGTCTCTTACCATCACTGATGAATGATGTGTCTTCGAGCAGGGAACTGTGCTGTCATCAACCACCAGAGAAAACGAGGTAAAACTCATGCTGGCTATCAGCCCAGACATTCCTCACTTTTTAAGATCCTGCCTCTAGTATCTTTTTTTTCGAGGCCTGGACTTTAATTTTCAGATGTGTTGTAGTGTTTCTGTGAAGTGGCTTGTCGCTTCGCAATGGCATATAAATGCTAAGATCAGACTAAACATTTGCTGTGCAAAGGAATAGGAATAGCGCTAGACATTTCGAGGAAACAGCGGTGAAGTCTGGACATGTTTGAGTTATTTGTACGG
Organism: Conus betulinus; assembly: GCA_016801955.1. Taxonomy (NCBI): domain Eukaryota; kingdom Metazoa; phylum Mollusca; class Gastropoda; order Neogastropoda; family Conidae; genus Conus; species Conus betulinus. The sequence continues at coordinate 46,795 of JADBJO010005825.1, forward strand.
CAGTATTACTTCTGGTTTCATGTGTGTCTCTTCATCCGGTGTTTAATTTACCAGCATGCCGGTGGCTATCGTGTAACTCATCAGTGAAGAACTGTTAGTATTATCAGCATTGTCTGGACCCGGAGACATCTCTCAGCCCCCCACCGTCACTGATGAACAGGGTGTCTTCGTGAAGGCCATCATTCCTCAGCCACCAGGGAACACTGGGGTGATCGATCTTCATGCTGGCTGGTTGTCCACAGAGACATTCGTCCCTTCCTGAGATCCTGTCTCCCCTAACCTTCCAGGCAGGTCTTAACATTCGACTTCCTCCGTCCTGCTGTTCTCTGAGGGCCTGGGTTGTTGCTTGGTTTTGGCTGAGCGATGTCATCGCTAGAATCAAGCTGACGGTATCTGACCAGGAGTTATATGTTAGTGAGCTTTCTCCCCATTGGAGATGGTCTCCCGCTTTGGAGACTATAAGCTTGCTGAAGGTTCATTTTGAGAAGCATTTATTTATTCCCCATTCACCCACTCAAGCACATACTGTCAGTTAGGCAGAATCATCTACCACTGCAGATATGAAGGCTTATCACCCCCCTATTTCTATAATCTGAGACATAAGAGCAAGCTTTGTTTATAATTCAATATTTCTTGCAGTCATTGCAACACCTAGCTGCTCTGTAAGTTGCTGGAATGGTGCTCGGTACTTATCCTTGAATTTATTGTTTCATTGTAATTTAGTCCCTTGCGGATTCATTCCAAGAACTGGCCCTCAGCACTTGTGTCTTAAGAGGTTATCTTTTTATATTTTCTACTTTTCACAAGAAAATGTAGCTTGTTTTGCTCTTTCATGATTTCTTTTGCTTCTTAGGTGGCACCTTTAGTTGGTTTTTTGAAAACTCAACAAACATACTATGGTATTGCACACAGCCTTTTTCTGGTATAGCATTCTTCTTAAAACTGAAAAGCAGAGGAGTCAAATTACCACTTTCCGCGGTCACTGAGGAGGAAAACAATCAGGTTTCGAAATACCGGTATCTGACCAGGAGTTATATGTTAGTGAGCTTTTCTCCCCATTGGAGATGGTCTCCCGCTTTGGAGACTATAAGCTTGCTGAAGGTTCATTTTGAGAAGCATTATTATTCCCCATTCACCCACTCAAGCACATACTGTCAGTTAGGCAGAAGGCCAAGGTACAATGATAAAAGTCACACATCAAGTAAAAATGGCATACCGTTGATAGTGAACTCCTATTCAGGTTAAAAAGAGGTCAGCAACTGTCGCATGCAGGACATTAATCACACCAACAGGCCCTCCAACCACACACATACACAGATAAATACACACACACTCATACGCACGCACACAACCTCTTCCCCCCCCCCCCCACACACACACACAACAGAAGTATGCATATATACGCATACACACCCATATGCACACATGTATATCACCGAGTAGTAAGGTGGGGAGGGAGAGGAGAGAGAGAGAAAAAAGGGGCAGAGAGAGAAAAAAAAAAGGGAGGTGGGGGGGGGGGGAGATGAATGTGGGGTAGGATGGAGAAGGATTGGGGGGGGGGGGGGGCTAGCCAGAATGGGTAATGGCAAAATCTTCACAGACTGCAAGAATCTGATAGAGAGGGAAAGGGGGGATGTGGGTTGAGTATACTATATGGTGAAACGAAAGGAAGGAGGAGGTAGGGGGGGAGGGGAGAGGAACTGGGGGCTTAAGAAGGCAGGGCCAGCATTTGTTAAAAATACAAGTCTGAGACATGAACCGACTGTTGTTTTTATTCTTGTATTTTACCGTTTTCTGGTTTCTACCTCAGTCAATTCTACAGGGTGTGGAGCTCAGGACAACAAGACAACAAGAGAGAGCATATATATATATATATATATATATATATATATATATATATATATATAATGATAAACAAAGCTTGCTCTTATGTCTTAGATTGTAGAAATAGGGGGGTGATAAGCCTTCATATCTGCAGTGGTAGATAATTCTGCCTAACTGACAGTATGTGCTTGAGTGGGTGAATGGGGAATAATAAATGCTTCTCAAAATGAACCTTCAGCAAGCTTTTAGTCTCCTCCGAAGCGGGAGACCATCTCCAATGGGAGGAAGCTCACTAACATATAACTCCTGGTCAGATACCGGTATTTCGAGACCTGATTGTTTTTCCTCAGTGACCGCGGAAAGTGGTAATCTGAGTCCTCTGCCTTTTCGGTTTTAAAAGAATGCTATACCTGAAAAAGGCTGTGTGTGTAATACCGTAGTATATTTGTTGAGTTTTCAAAAAAACACACCAAAGGTGCCCCCCTATTTCTACAATCTAAGACATAAGAGCAAGCTTTGTTTATCATTCAATATTTCTTTGCAGTTATTGCAATACCAAGCTGCTCTGTATGTATATATATATATATATATATATATATATATATATATATATATATATATATATATATATATATATATATGTGGTGTGTGTGTGTGTGTGTGTGTGTGTGTGTGTGTGTGTGTATAATGCTGAACAATTAAGTAGTGGGTGAAAACAAGTGCAGCTAACAATTCTTCAGTCATTATAGTGATGACGTGGCAAAGATTTGAACTTTTTATGTAAAAAAAAAGTCTATAAAACCGACGTACAATTTTCTATTATTGGAAAACTGCTTCCGAACAATAGCCATTAAAGTAAAACATGTGGTCAACAGTCGAATAAACCTTTTTTTGAAACCAGCTTGGTGATCACCAGCAAATGTTTTTTTTTTTTAATCCATTCTTGTAGCCTATTATTTACTATCAGTCCTCACAGTTTACTATTTAAATTACTAAGGGAGCTGCCTCTATAATATTTGGATTATTAGCGTCACCCTTTTTAAAGATGGGCAATATTATTGATTCGTCCAGTTATTTGGAAACGTACCCACCATCATCAAACAGTTTGATAAACAATTTCACACAAAACTGCACAACCTGGGCAGGAGAGTATTTGAACAGTTCACCAGTAATACCATCGGGGCCTGCTGCTTGACGGGTTTTTCAGTTTTTTAATAGCTTATAACACTTCTTCTTCACTAATGGGACGGTTCATATAGCTACCAGACTCATCTTCAAACCCCTCTAATCCCTCTTGGTTCGGCTCATTGTCAGTATTTAACTCTAACAAGGCTTGAAAATGTTGAAACCACATCTCAGCTGAAATGTTGTTTCTAGACTGA
>JADBJO010005825.1:55000-60000 GCA_016801955.1 Conus betulinus
GATACAACATTCCGAAAATTTGTATTGTGAACCAGATCTCTCTCTCTCTCTCTCTCTCTCTCTCTCTCTCTCTCTCTCTCTCTCTCTCTCTCTCCCTCTCATATACATGTGTTATGTATGTATGTATGTATGCATGCATGCATGCATGCATGCATGTATGCATGTATGTATGTATGTACGTACGTATGTATGTATGTATATGTATGCATGTATGTAGTATGTATCTGTGTATGTATGTATACATGTATGTGTGTGTATGTGTACGTATATATGTATGTATGTATGTATGTATGTATGTATGTATGTATGTATGTATGTATGTATGTATGTATGTATGTATGTATGTATGTATGCATGCATGCATGCATGCATGTATGTATGCATGCATTATGATATTATTCATCTCACCCACTTGATAATTCATTGATGATCAAAATCAAAACCGAAAACTCAAGAAACCCTAAGTGGCGTAAACCAGTCTATAATAATGAAACATTCTATAACGTGTGAAAATGACAGTGCAGCACAGTCAATTGAAATGCATTGAACTTTCACGAAGGATCGAAAACCGCCACACCTTATAGCTAGTCAAAATACTCGGAACATTCAAGAGACAATTCAAGGAACTTCTGGCACTTTGTGCCTAATTCTAGAAACACCTGAACTCATTGATTAATTCTAAGTGCGTCGCTGGAAACGTGTTTACAAACGAGTGCCGCATTTAACTTTACACATGTTTAAACAAAACCAAAGACATGTTGATCTGGATCGACCGTTGAAGATGATAATGAAGAGTGACGACGAACAGGAACGCGCAGACCCCAGCCAGGATCAAACAATGCTTGCAGCCGTCCTTTAAAATCACTTCAGAAGGGAAAATGAAATTATTTTCCGGCAGTGAAAGGAACGGTTTGTGCGGACTTCCCCTGCATCGTTTTAATACATACACAAAATACAAACGTCAGCGTTTGAAGTACGAGAAAGTTTTAATATTCCTTGACAATGTATTATATCGCAGTCAGTGGTCTATTCGGACTGTAATTTCGCAGTGTTCATACTTACGAGGAAGTCAGTTAATAAGTGTATTGATGATATGAATATAACCTTGGGAAAATAAAACAAAACAACAAAAACAAACAAAACATTCCATACGCACCACGAATTCATATCGACATTTCATTGAACATGTTCCTTTGCCACAATCTGTCTTTTCACCAAAACTTGATAAAATATTTTGTAAGTGTAATACTAGTTGTAATGAGCTTGGTGAAAGAACCTGACTCTGGCGTTTGATCTTGAAAAGCACCTAAAACGACTTATGTGTAGAAATCTGCAAGGGAGGTAATCTGTGTTTCAGCTCGCGTTCGGCGAGGATGACTCCGCCGTTTCATGTGGCGTATATCGCTCGTGCGCACGCCCAAAGCAATTTCTGTATCAGTCAGCTCAACTGCTCAATCAGAGAGATAAAATGCTGAAACTTGTGTGTGAAGAGGTGTTCCTATGGTGCACACAGTCCGCATCACAGTCGCTACCTGGGCGTGCTCTTGAACCAAAATACATGGCTCCCTAGATCTGTTTGTTTGACCGTGAACTGCAAAACAGTAAGTCCATTTGCAATACAAAGTCAAGAACTATCTTCTTCTGATCTGTCTCTGTCTGTCACTGTCTCTGTCTCTTTGTCTCTGTCTCTCTGAGAGAGAGAGAGAGAGAGAGAGAGAGAGAGAGAGAGAGAGAGAGAGAGAGAGAGAGAGAGAGTCAGGTTTACTTAATGGGTTCGATCTTGGGCAACGCTAAATCGTTCGATGGAATTTGGTTCAAATAGTCTGGTAACAAACACACAGCTGAACGGGAGCAAGTGTATGTACATATTTCATGGTGGACGTAGCAATCAGAAACCAAGAGAGAGAGAGAGAGAGAGAGAGAGATGTGTGTGTGTGTGTGTGTGTGTGTGTGTGTGTGTGTGTGTGTGTGTGTGTGTGTGTTTAAATGTTCCAACAAATGTATTATTCGTAGAGAGCACGCCATGGAATCCACCAATATCATTAGCCACCGCACCAAAGGAACATTTACTCTAAGACACCATATTGACTGTCAAACCAATAACATCATTTATCTCATGTTCCGTAAACTCTGTCAGAATTCTCAATACATCGGTGAAACAAAACATTCACTCAGAAAACGTTTCTATCTGCATAGATCACACGTCAAGAACAACATCGGGACTCCAGTCACACAAAATTTCAACCTGCCCAAACCACACCTGGCCATCATGAAATGCATGGTGAGAGAACAAGTTTGTTTGTTTGTTTTCAGATAGCCACACGCACAGAATTTGTAGGGAACATTTCGGGATAAGAAAATTGAAAACTCTCCATCCTTTCGAACTCAACTCTCTGCAATAACTGTTTATGTTCAACACCGCTAGACTCCTTTTTTACCCCCCCCCCCCCCCCCCCCCCCCCCCTACACTACACTACACACACACTACTCTCTCTCTCTCTCTCACACACGCGTGTGTGTGACGCAGGCACGATTTTTTACACACACTTACTCAGCCCCACTTTCCTCATAGTACAGTGTCCCTTTGCTCTCCTTCCATCTGATAGATTTGCCTGGTACGTGAAATCCTTTTTAGCTTCTTGTTCTAAGGTAGTGAATTTTATTCATTCTGTTTTTTTATGAATGTGTAAATGTCGTGTGACTCGCCTGCCGGTCAACTCACCACTGAGGAAGGCATTAAAGCCGAAAATTTTGGAAAATTTTTTATCTTGTCTTCTGTGGTATTTTAAACTCTCAGTTTTACACACACACATTCGCGTATATATATATATATATATATATATATATATATATAATGCTGAACAATTAAGTAGTGGGTGAAAACAAGTGCAGGTTAACAATTTCCCTCATTATAGTAATGACTTGGCAAAGATTTGAAATTGAGAGTGGAAAAAAAAAAAAATTTGAAGATGAAGTAAATGGGAAAATGTATATCATAAATATGAAACCCTTCACTAGCTGCATGAGAAAACTATCGCAATCCCTCTCGAAGACAGATCTATATGTATCGCCTGCTCCGCAATCCCTCTCGAAGACAGATCTATATGTATCGCCTGCTCCCAGGCCTTTCCTCCGCTAGATCGGACTCATCAGGGAGACAAGGCTGAGTGTGTCTGTGCTCTTGGCGTCAGATAGAGACACACCACAGTCCATAATTCTGTGGTGTTCCGACCGCCAAGGGTTTGAAAAAGAATCCAACAGCACCCCCAAAGCAGCCAGCGAAAGGTAGTAGAATTAAAAAAAAGGAAAGTGTGTGGAGAAGAAAAAAGTTGTTGAAAACTAAAAACACGCAAACAGTATAAAATGAAAGGGACAATCTTTGAGCCTATGCTTGAGGATCCATTTAAGGATGCAAGGGAGATCAAAAGATATGGAACAGTCTGAGTGGTCAGCTCTGCTGTTCAATAACCCAAGCATTGTCAGTGGCTAAGAATTGTGCAGAGCAACCTATCCTTGGATCTCGTAAGAGATGCAATCACCCACTGATTGACCAAACAATACAATGCTGAACAATAAGTAGTGGGGGAAACAAGTGCAGGTTAACAATTCTTCCATCATTATAGTAATGACTTGGCAAAGATTTGAAATTGAGAGGGGAAAATTTTTTTTTAATATATATACAAGAATAAAATAACAGTCGGTTGCAGCAAACAAACAAAAAAATATATACACACATATATATATATACACACATACATATATATATATATATATATATATATATATATATAAAATCAAGATCGTCCACTCAATGCCTTCCCTTCTTTTATTTATATCAAATTTTCGCCTTTTTCAAGGCTTTATCAGGAATCTGCATTATCGGAAAAATATATAAACACCATCAGAATTTCAAAAAAGTAAAGACAAAATCATTTACATACTTGTATCTATGTCTTTATCACACTCACACACACACACACACACACACACACACACACACACATATATATATATATATATATATATATATATATACATATACATATATATATATATATATATATATATACACATATATATACACACATATACATATACACATACATGCACACATATATACACACATATATGCACATACACATATACATACACACATACATACATACACACATATACACACATATATCAATTCCAACCATTGGAGAGGTAGTAAACCCCACTGCTATCACTATACATAAGTAGCATCGGTTCCCGAAGAAGCCTTTTGGCGAAAGCTTGGACAAAAAATGAACTCTGTGGGCGGTGTTGACAGCTTATAGTTTATCAATAATATATATATATATATATATATATATATATATATATATATATATATATATACGCAGAAAATATTCATCATGTCCCATTTCCCAAGTAGGCTGTTCCGTATCTTTTGATTTCCGTTGCATGCTTGAATGGATCCTCAAGCATTGTAGGCTCAAAGATTGTCCTCTACATTTTATACTCTTTGCATAATGTTTTTTAGTTTTTCAGCAACTTTTTTTTCCTCTCCACACGTTCGTTTTGTTTCATTTATTACCCTTCGCTGGCTGCTACGTGGGTGCTGTTGGATTTTTTTTTTCAACCTTGGTGGTTAGAACACCACAGAGTTGTGGACTCTGGTGTGTCTGTTTGACGCGAAGACCACAGACACAATCACTTATACGAAAAGCCTAGGAGCAGGCAATACCAAAAGATCTGATTTCGGAAGAGAGTGCAATGGTTTCATCACGCAGCCATTGAAAGGTTGTCATTTTTTTCTAATATTACCTTCAATTTTTTAATAATGAAGTTAAAATCTCTGCAAAGTCATTGTGATAATGACGGATGAATTGTTGGCCTGCGCTTGTCCCCATTACTTTTATATATATATATATATATATATAATATATGGTGTTGCAAACCAACAACAAATTTTAAAAAAGTGCTCAACCGAATGGGGAGCGGCATTTGTTAAAATT
>JADBJO010005825.1:92500-95000 GCA_016801955.1 Conus betulinus
AGTGGACAATATTAAAGATGACATTAAGGACATTCGTGACGGTTTTGCTGGGTTACAAGAAGAGGTTCAGTTCCTGAAAGGAGAAGTGGCTGATCTTCGTCGAGAAAATGAAACTTTGAAAAAGAGGATGATGGACACAGAACGTAAAGTCGATGATTTAGAAGGACGCTCCAAGCAAACAACTTAATTTTTTACGGTCTTCCGCGTAAGCCAAACGAGACACCGGCTGAATGTGAAGGTATCTTCGGCGACCTGGTAGTGGACAAACTGCAGCTGACTGCAGATGTTCAGTTCGGCCGGGTCCATCGCTTGAGCGGCAAATCCAACTCGCCCGTTATCGCGTGCTGCACATTCTTCAGAGACAAAGAGAGAAATTCTAAAGGCCAAGCGTAATCTGAAGGGAAGTGAGGTGTTCGCTGGCGAGGACTTCTCTCTACGTGTAAGAGACATAAGGAACAACTGTCCCCGCATCTAAAGAAGGCCTTAGAGGAGGGCAAGCGAGCGACTATGGTCTTCGATCACCTCCTTATTGAGGGGAAAAAGTACTTTCTGGGAGAGGGGGGAGCTCTTACAGAGTCAAGATAGGGGGGAGGCCAGCCCAGCTCGACACCGGTGTCATCCTACAGATTTGCACGTGCTAGCTGTGCAGAACGCCAAAAGGCCGAGTGCGATGGCAGTGGTGTGCGGAAACTGTGTTGTGAACTGGTTGACGTTTACGTTGTAAATGCTGAGCGCGCAAAGGTGAGGTGGGGGTCATTTGTAAATGTGGAGGAAGAATTTATGTTGAATTGTATTGATCAAAATGTTCTAGTTGATATGAATATGACTGATTGTGTTAATGCAGGCGAATCGACCTTGTTATGTTCTGAACTGATAACATGGATATGTGTGGTGAAAACAGAGTTGAAGACATTTACCGATCGATATCACGTGACACACAGACCGACGGTGGAAGTTGTAAGAGGGGGGGCATCTCAAAAGGAAATCGTTAACTCGGAAAAAGAGAGAACAGGGGTGGTAACGATGTGTTCTGGTGAACGAGTGGAGAGGAACACACTGAGGGGTGAAAGGAAAGATGTCAGTGAGAATGAAAGTGCGTTACATTGTGATGGCTGTGAAAATGATAAAGATTGTGATGTGCCCTTCTCTCCTTTTTGCACTGGAATGTAAATGGACTCTTTTCCAAATTCAATGATACAGACTTTACTCCCTATTTGTTGAAATTTGATTTCATATGTCTTGTCGAAACCTTCGTAGAGGATTTCCAAAACTTAGTATTTCCAGGCTATACTATTTTCTGTAAACCAGCAGTTAAGTTTTCAAAACAAGGAAGATATTCTGGTGGAGTTATATGTCATTAAAACTGAACTTACACCTTATGTCCACGAATCAAGACAGACTCTCCAAATATTCTTTTATTTTTTAGTTGATAAGGGTATTTTTGGCTTTATGGAAGATGTATTATATGCATGTACATATGTTCCACCAGAGGGTTCGCCATATTACACTTACTTTGGTGTTGAAAATGGTATTAGTGAGCTTCAAGAATGTCTTTTTGATTCTCTACTTGAGTTTGAGGATGTGCATGTAATTCTGTCAGGCGATTTGAATAGTAGGACTTATGACATTTTTCCACATATCTTTGATGAAAATGATGTTTATGATCACCTTGTTTATGATTGTGCTATATTCTGCTAAAGGCATGAGAAAGTCTGCAGACAATGGTATGAATAATTATGGAAAATATTTGTTAAATCTGTGCACAACCTTTGGACTGTGGATTCTAAATGGCACATGTAATGGGGATGCTGACGGCAACTATACGTTCATATCAGAAGCAGGATGTAGCGTTAATGATTACTTTCTTCTGTCTAAGGAATTGTTTTTCGGTTTCGCGTCTTCATGTGAAATGCTGATCTCAGAGAGAATAGAATCAGATCATTTGCCAATCGAATTAAAATTTTAGATTTTCTGAAAGAAAAACCAGATCGCAAGTAAATCCCACAGAAACAGACCAAGTCATTGAAAAGTTTGTGTGGAACAATGATTTAATGTCAGTCTATACTCAGAAAATGACATCAGAAGAAACACGGTTGGTACTTGATCGTGCCACAAAGTTAATTGATCATGATTTCAATGGTGCTTTGCATCTGTTTAATGACTGGATTAAAAAGCAAGCAAGTTGTATGAAAAAGAGAATTAATCTAGCAAAGTATGACAAAAAACAGTGATTGGTATGATAAAGAATGTAGGTTAAGCAAAGTTAAAGCAAAAGGGCTGCTTGCGATTCTTAGAAAAACGAGAAGGAAAGAAGACCGTGATGTCTACTGCATAGCAAGAAGAGAATACAAACATCTGATAAAGAGAAAAAAAAAAACAGTATAACGATATGTTGTTAGACAGACTTATTTCATCAGTGAACAATCAGAGAGAATTTTTGGGAAACTGTGCGTAAAATATCCTTTAAAAGAAAACGTGTTCAAAATAGTCTAACAGTCGA
>JADBJO010005825.1:115000-125000 GCA_016801955.1 Conus betulinus
TTAACACAGTTCTTACAAAAGTACACAAGGACAATGAAACGTATGGTTCGATCATATGATTAACTTTAAACAATCTATACAATGAAAAATCTGTCACTCGTCTGAATATGAGAGTCCCATTCCTGCCACCTACAATCAATGATACGTTGCTTGAAACAAGCCAAAAAGCTTCTTGCACATCCAACACCCTGACTCATCCATGCATAAAAAAAACATAATTACATAAACATTTACGTACACTACTTGCCCATGTTTGCTTACCTCTTTGATCAAGTATATACATAGTCTTATACGCCATAGCAGGTAGTCTGTTATCATTCATTTGAACTACTTTTAACCAATATTTTATACTTTTCATGTAAGCATTTAAGTAAATAGGATACCTTCCAAGTTCTCCGTATATAAGATCGTTTGGAGTCTTTTGATCAACATGCAAATTTTTTTTCATAGCAAATAGATGTATCTTTTCAATGTCTTGATTGTTGTCAATCCCCCATATCTCAGCTCCATATAAAGAGCTACTGGTTGAACTTGTATATCAAACAATTTAAAAAATGATTTCGGAGAATACTTATCAAACTTATACATTAAGGACAAAATGCTCACGATAGATCTTTTGGCTCGGCTGACCAGATCTTGGCAAGTAAACCTAAAACTAAGCCTAGTTGAAAAATGTAGTCCGAGATATTTATATACATTGACAACAGGCATTTGAATGCTTCCATATAAGCATGTTTCACGTACCGCTAAATACCCTCCTTTACGAAAAACTATAATGTTAGATTTTTCCATGTTCACTTTAAGTTCCAGTCTCTCCGCCGCAAAATATATATTGATTTAATTGATTTTGTAGACCGATCGGAGTTTCAGACAACAGGACAAGATCATCAGCAAAAAGCATGATAAATAATTCTGTTAAATCAAATGTTACACCATGGTTACCATTTTCAATGATTTGTTGAGCCAAATCATTGATAAATAATGAAAACAAGATGGGGCTACACACATCGCCCTGTTTTACTCCCCTTGTACATTTTATTAAATCACTAACTCTAGCACCACATTTAACTCTAGCTTTAACATCATAATACATACTTTCTACACAGCGATAAAGTTTTCCTTTTCTTTCCTTTATTTCTCAGTATTGGCCATAAAAATTTTCTCGAAATCGAGTCAAAAGCTTTTTCAAAATCTATAAAAGCTACATATAGTTTTCGGTTATATGCAAACTGCTTTTGTATAGCTGCTAATAGAGTAAACATATGATCAGTCGTTGAATAATATTTTTTAAACCCAGCCTGATGTTCACCGGTAATATCATTTATTTCAACCCAGTCTGAAAGTCTTTTATTTATGACTGAGCTGTAAAGTTTACTTGATATATTACATAAGGAAATTCCCCTATAATTATTAGTGTTGTTGACTTCACCTTTTTTATATAAAGGCATAATAATAGACTCACACCAGCCCTTGGGATACACTCCTTTGTCAAACAGTGTATTAAACAATTTCACTAAAAAGTCAATGGCACATCCCCCCAAATTTTAAAGAATTCCCCTAACAAGCCATCGGACCCAGGAGCTTTACGATTTTTCAGCTTTCTAATTGCGATTAAAATTTCATCTTTTGTAATAGGTTGGTCCATGTAATCTGTGTGCACATGTCATCTGTGATATTATGGATAGCCTGAGGTGGGACATCCTTTTCTAACACTTGTTTAAAGTGTTGATGCCACTCCTCCATAGTAATACTATTTCGAGGCTGAGATTTCTTGTTATGAAATGAACGCAGTGATTTCCAAAATTCTTGTTGATTATTCACAGAATTCAGTATTTTCATAAACTGAAAATCATTATACAATTTCTGTTTTCTAAACAGTAGATTTTTATACTCCCTTCTTGCTTTACAAAATGCTTCCCCATCGACTTTGTCAGATGTCTTCCTAAATTGTCTTAAAAGTCTACGCATCTTTCGTTTCTCTTCCCTGCATTCTGTATCATACCAGTCGTTTTGTCTCTTTGGTCTGTTGACACAGATACACTGTTTCATACAGTCTGCAACATTTTTCACAATATCATTGAACATCTCTAACGCATCATTTACATTAACATCAATCAACATCGTTGCCGACAAAAGCTTTTCACGAATGTGTTCAGAGTTGATCATATATCACAAAAATGTTCTGCATAATCGTCATTCCACACGAATCTTTCCATATATTCCTTTTTCACCCAAATCCCCAATCATACTTAATTCAACATCAGACATATTCATGCAAAATTCCAAGGGCATATGATCAGATTCAATTTTGTCAGCAACCAACATACTACAGTGCTTAGTTATATAGTCAAATAAATCACATGAAGACACAAAATAATCATTAACACTGTAAACTGAATCAGAAATGTATGTGAAACGACCAGACTTGTCGCCATTACATACACCATTTAACATAAATAATCTTAAAGTGCTACACATGTTCAAAAAATATTTTCCATATGTATTCAAAGTTTTGTCCTCAGAACATCTGGTAATCGTTGCGATATCGCTCTTCTCAAAACAAGAATTCATCGTATCATCATCATTACTCTCAGGGGAAAATATTAGTTGTTCTGGCATTAAAGTCACCACACATCAGTAACGAAAAGTCTTCCGTTGATATGAAATGATCAGTCAAACAATCTTCTAACTGGCTTATTCCGTTTTCCACATCAAACGCGGCATAATATGGTGAGTGCTCTGGAGGGACATATGCACAAACATAGAGAACATTTTTAGAAAAATGAAAATAAAGTCTTATCAAGAACAAACAGTAGAAAATTACCGTTACCCATGTCGAGTTGCTTCACTTTTGCAACTAGGCTATTTTTAATCAAACAAATTACTCCCCCTGAACACCTTCCCTTCTGCGAGAAATTTACAGCAGGCTGAACAAACGCCGTATGTTCAGTGAAGATTGTGTTATTAAAGTCTTCCATAAAAGTTTCGACCAAACAAATAAAGTCAAATGAAGATATGTACTGCACAAACTCAGAATCTGAAACTTTAGATAACAAACCATTCACATTCCAATGGAGAAACTTATATTTTTTATGTTTGCCATCATCCATAACGAAATTATCCGATTTAAATTCAGACTGATCTTTGACATTTTTAGGCCCGCGACTGTTTCCTAAAAACTCTTCATCACTCATGGCAACATGCACACTCGTATCACTGTCCTTCGACAACATGACGCACGAACCGCGCGTGGGCGGTGACCTCACTGTTGTGTCATGAGTTGTTCCATCACTTCCACGTGCACAAAAAGTGTTCCTCTCCTGTCGCACTAGTTGTCACCGGTGACTATCTTTTTTTGTCTACCTCTTTAACACCAAGTCTATGGACAGAACAGCGTCGGTTACAGGTCCAGGGGCGGCCACACCTCTAGGTCAACTCGATAATGCCCGTTTCTTGCTCATTAGGATAAACTTCTTTCCTTCTATCAACAAGTGGTCATAAATCATTGTCGCCCGTTTTCGTTGATCCTTGGCCGCCTTAAGGTGAGGAGACAGCTTCTTCCTTATCGTCCTGATGCGCAGAGAGAAGTCTTCACCGATGAAAACCTTACTTCCTTGAAGATTTCCTTTTCGCCTTCAGAATTTGCACCTTTTCTTTGAAAAAACGTGCAGCGAGCAACGATGGGCGAATCGGACTTTGCGTTCACTCGGTGGACTCGATCAAAACTGACGTCGGTGCTCAGTTCTAGCTTCTTGGAAATCAAGTCTTTCAACAAGTGTGTTGACAATCATCACTTGTCTCGTTGGCCTGTCTGGGTATGCCGTGTCAGTGATGTTATTTCTTTTCGAACGGTCTTCTAATTCACTGGTCTTCATCTCCAAATTTCGCACGCTGTCTTGAAGGTTTTTGTTCGTTTCTTCCAGTTCATTAATTGACTGAGAGATGCTACTTCGCTTTTCAGAGATTCAACTTCTTCCTTCAAACCAGCAAAGAATTCTTTGATCTCGGTCAGATCCTCTCTCAAGCTGTCGAACTTGTCGCTCATTGAAGACAGCTTGGACAAGGCTGGTTCAAGAACAGTGTCACTGTCAATTGTCTGTTGCATGGACGGCTGTGCATTGTCCCCCTGGTTCCTCTGGCTCTCTCTCCACACTCAGTCTCCGGCCACCACTAGAACCGTCAGACATGTCTGCTTGGTGTCCCTCTTGGGAGGTCCGGGGTTTGACTCGACGTCGCCACACTGCATTTAAAAGGTTGCTGAAGAAAATCACAGTGAGGAGCATCCCCACCATGACACCGTCCGTTCGGCTTGTCGCTCTCAATGTCCGACATCGCATGGCAATCTTTTCCTTGACTCGGCGACACATAAAATTGATGTAGACTGCCACAAAGGAGCCACATCTTGCTCTGAAACTCAGAGCCACCTCCGGCATGGTCCCTCAGGTGCACTGTATACAATTTTCAGGACTGTGCGCAACTTGTAGATCGCGTGATTCTATCGTAAACAGGACACACTCCAAAACACGTCTGTCTTCGTTTGAACACTCCAAAAACACGTCTGTCTTCGTTTGAATTTCGTGAACCCCAGAGAGAGAGAGAGAGAGAGAGAAAACTGTATACAGATGTAACTGTATACAGATGTTTATCACATATTTCAGCAGGGTATGCTTGTGTGTCCATGTGAATTTTAAACGTGTTTGGTGGAGGGGGGGGGGGGGGGGGGGGGCGGAGCAAACTTTAAAAATTTTTTTTGCTTTTCGTGGGGGGGGGGGGGGCTTTAAAATAAAGGCTTTTTCTCTCTGAAAGGCGATTTATGTTTCTTGTCAAAATAGTATTTTCACAAATAAACATGCAGGATTACCACCCAGAATGTGTGGGCATAGTTCCTAACACAAACACTCATCCCTTTTTTTTTCTTCTTCTTCTCTTTTTTTTCGTTCTATCCATTTTTCTATCATTACTTTCTTCCTTTCCTTTGTAATTTCTTCGGTTTTTTGTTTGAGCGTTTTTTTTTTTCTTGCTCAATTTTCCTGTCTTGACTCATATGTATTCGGTCATTTGTTTCTTTATCCGTTTTATTTGTTAAGTATACCTATTGTTAATGTATGCATTCAGGAAAGTATGAACACACACGCAAGCATAATCACTCGCACGCAAGGCATTGCACACGCACAGGACTGACCCAAAGTTAAGGTAGCAATTTAACGTTGGTGTTGAGGAAATATTGCAGAATCGATTACGATCTTCAAACCATGCGTACGTAGTACACGTAAATTTCTGACTTTCTTCCTTATTAAACACTAGGATTTTAAAGGATGCCGGTTACATTTGTATACTGCAAAAGACAACTGAAAAAAAAAAAATTCTCTCTCTCTCTCATGTATATATATATACACACACACAGACAGAATGAGAAACAATTAAGCAGTTCGGGGAAAACAAGTGCAGACTAACAATTCTTCAGTCATTATAGTGACTTTGACTTACCAAAGATTTGAACTTGCAGGGAAAACAGATGAAGATCAAGAAAATGGGGTAATATATTATAAACATGACAAACGCTTCGCTAGTTGTCTTTAATGAACCATCGCAATCCCTATTTAAGGCCCATGTAGTTCTATCGCCTGCTCCTGGGCTTTTCGTCTGTTGGATTAGACTCATCAGGGAGACACGATTGATCATGTCGGTGCTTTTGGTGTCAAATAGAAACACACCACAGTCCATAATTCTGTGGTGTTCTCACCACCAAGGGTTCAAAAAGAATCCAACAGCACCCCCAAAGCAGCCAGCGAAGGGTAGTAAATGGAACAAAACGAAAGTGTAGAGAGGAAAAAAAAGTTGCTGAAGAACTAAAAGTATTATGCAAACAGTATAAGATGTAGGGGACAATCTTTGAGCCTATGCTTGAGGATCCATTCAAGGGTGCAAGGGAGATAAAAACATATGGAACAGTCTGAGTGGTCAGCTCTACTGTTCAATAACCCAAGCGTTCTAAAGTGGCTAACAATTGTACAGAAAAACCTTTACTTGGATCTCCTAAGAGATGCAATCTCCCACTGATTGACCAAACAATATGATGCTGAACAATTAAGTAGTGGGGGAAAACAAGTGCAGGCTAACAATTCTTCAGTTATTATAGTAATGACTTGCCGAAGGTTTGAACTTTCAGAAAAAAAAATGAAAATGAAGAAAATGGGGGAAATATATTATAAATATATGAGAAACCCTTCCTTAGATGCCTGAAAAACCATCGCAATCCCTCTTGAAGGCACATCTATATTTACATCTATATCTATTCATAAATATATATACATATATGTACATATCTATATATGTGGATGTGTGTGTGTGTGTGTGTGAGAGAGAGAGAGAGAGAGAGAGAGAGAGAGAGTAGAGAGAGAGAGAGACTGAAGGAGAAGCATAATTGTTGTGGTTAAAAATCAGACACAGAAGTCCCAGACGACAATGAACAACAAACAAACACAAATCCTTCATGGAGGAAAAAATGAACAACGGAATCTCTTACATTCACATAATCCTGATGACCAGACCCTCAAAGAGAGATAAATGTCAGGAATATACAAGCTTCTGTGTGTTTCTCTGTAAAGTTTTTATTGTATTTAGCATGGAAGCCAAGCAGTAGCTCTCTTTGGATTTGACATTTACGTGCAGTCTCCAGAGAAAGCTGTTGTGTTCTCTTTGTCTTTCTCTTTGTCCTTGTATGACAAAGCTAAACCTTTTGGACAGCCCTTGTGCCCCTGGACGCTGTTTATTGATCATGAGGGGATAGATATATATATATATATATATATATATATATATATATATATATTTGTGTGTGCGTGCGCGCACGCGCGCCCGTGCGTGTGTGTGTGCATGTGTGTGTGTGTGTGGGGGGGGGGCGGTGTGTGTGTGTGTGTGTGTGTGTGTGTGTGTGTGTGTGTGTGTGTGTGTGTGTGTGTGTGTTGTGTGTGTGTGTGTGTGTGTGTGTGTGTGTGTGTGTGTGTGTGTGTGTGTGTGTGTGTGTGTGTGTGTGTGTGTGTGTGTGTGTGTGTGTGTGTGTGTGTCTGTGTTTGTGTCTGTGTGTGTGCATGAAGGGAGTACCGCGGGTGGATTGGATGGATGGAGAAGAATGGGAAGATTCAGGACAAAGTAACCTGGCATTTCATTCTCATGGGGAAAGATAAGTTCACAGATTAAATCTCATGGGCTGACAAGACGGCTAGCACTGGCACTTTTTTATCATGTAGATAAAAATACTGCCATATTGCGTGTTCGGAAAGCAAGTTCTTGGTCCCACAAAACAAAAAGCAAATTATTGTGCTGGGAAACCAAAACACCAATTAGTACACACAAATGCGCCGTAACGCTTATTCAAGAGATAACAAAAAAAGCAGAGAAAATTATGTCTTCTATAATTATGTCTTCTTCAGACGAACTGATCAACAGACATTAAAAAAAAATGGTAAATAGAAAAAAAAAAAAATCAAACGCTCTTCGGTCGTGACATTTTTTCGCTTCAGTAGGAATGCTCGAAGCGGCATCAGTGGGCAGGATTATCCCTGTCTGCACCAGTTTCAAAGCTGGGTACGTTAGCTGGAATTCGTCATACGCCAGACGTCTGACCACCACAGGCAAACCTGGTGGATCGGAGTGTAAGTCATACTCTCCCCCTGTCTTCCCCGCTCCCTCCGTCTTCTTATACCATGCCCTCCACTGGCCCTGCTTTCCGATGGTGTACTGCGAAACCCGTGGAATGTTGTGATTTGGTTGCACATGACGACAGAATTAACAGCAGTTGGTGCCTGCCTCCCCCCCCCCCCCCCCCCCCCTCTCTCTCTCCCTCTCTCCCTCTCCTCTCTCTCTCTCTCTCTCTCTCTCTCTCTCTCTCTCTCTCTCTCTCTCTCTCTCTCCCCCCGCCCCTCAGAGTTTCTTCGTGGAGAGGAGTTGGGCAGGGTGGGAGGGGTGGATAAGCAATGCTAATTGCGTTGGCTTCATGACGAAAATGTTTTTGGTAAACTCTTGAAATAGATACCGAAAATTACATGAAGTGAATGGTTGATTCCACAACAATGAACAAAACGGTGTCAGCATGCTTTGATAGTTATCTGGCTAGAAGTTCCATTTGATCAATGTCCTCCACAGCCACAAAGGCCGTGCTAAAGGAGACGTTCAATTGCAGACACCTGCATGGCACTGCTGTTCCACAGTCTCCGTGCTCATGTCGTCATGTCTTGTACATTTATCTACATGAAAACCCCTGTCTCCGTGGTTTTGAATATGTGGTCTAGTGCAGATGAACTAGACATGCACGCAATGACGCGCGCTTGCATGGTGTGTGTGTGTGTGTGTGTGTGTGTGTGTGTGTGTGTGTGTGTGTGTGTGTGTCACGCTACTGTAGGTGCCGATGTAGAAGAATCGGACATATGGTCGAAGCACACAGAAGTTAAGAGGTTAACTCGCTTTCTCACAAGTGCACTGCCCAAAGAAGACTCGTAATTGACGGAATAATTGCGCTGCCAGTGTGTGATCCATGTAAAAAAAAAGTAAAAACAAACAGTGCACAATTGCAAACAGAAAGAGGCACTGCAGAATTACACAAAAAATGAGGTTTGCCGCAATCAGTTCCTGTGACGTTTGATGAATAATTGAATTGGCTGTGCGGACATATAATTTTCGTTTTATATAACTTGTTGCAATGGAGCTAAAAGCGAATAAACAGACAACTCTGAAACCTGATGAACGAACACAGAAACAAATCAGTACACAGATACACATACAGACATAAGAAGAAGAGAGAGAGAGGAGAGAGACGAGGAGAGAAGAGAGAGAGAGAGAGAGAGAGAGAGAGAGTTTATTCATGTAAAGGCCATTCGTTGCCTCTTACGAATAGAGATGACTGAACAAGCATTCAACACACAGAGCGTGTTTAAAACAGTTATTGGATAGTCTTCTACATTACGTCAATATCCCGCAACTAAACTTGTGTAAGTAAATAGAAGGTTTCTAATAGATAGGTCATACCTAAATGCCATAAGTAAACTTAGACAAAACTGGTTTTAGACTTTGTAAACTGCTGTGTGCTTCGAAACACAAAACGAAAATCGTCTTCTTTACTGTTGTTACACAACGGACATGTGCAGACATTTTTGTTATGGCGTCCACAATAGTAACAATTTCCACCGATCTCGGTTATACCTATTCTTCTCCTAGTCACAATTTTCAGATCTCTGCTTACACTTAACTAGGGGCATGTTTTCTTCCTTCTCAGTTCTGTGCACGCGCAAAATCCATTGTTAATCTAAATGTGATAGTTCCATTCTCGCCATCTATATGCATTTGCACTTTCCCTAACATCATGCAAAGATAATACATGTCTTCTACGCCTTGATTTATCCAAATATGAACATATCTTAACAACAAATGTCTGAAGCCGGTATCTTCTGTAACATGATTCCTAGTCAGACCATTTCCTACAGACATTGTTTGGTAGTCCTAATCTTCACCATCTGTTCTTGTTAGTTTTGGAGAATCTCTCTCTCTCTCTCTCTCTCTCTCTCTCTCTCTCTCTCTCTCTCTCTCTCTCTCTCTCTCTCTCTCTCTCTCTCTCTCTCTCTCTCTCTCTCTCTCTCTCTCTCGTGCTTTCTTTCATTTCTGTAATGTTAAAGGCTTTTTTTTTTTCAGCTGCTTTGTTTTCATGCTTTTTGCCAGATTTGTCCACAACTCTCTCTTTTTCCTTCCTTCTTTCTCTTTTTTTCTTTCGTTCTTTTCTTTCTTCTTTCTTCTCTTTCTTTTTCTTTCTTTGTTTTTCCTTCTTTTTTTCTTTTGTTTTTTCTTTTTTGCTCTTTCTTTCTTTGATCTTTCTTTCAACATCTCCCCCAGTTTAAACAAGCATAGGAAGAAGGTAGATCTGACATAGAGAATGTCCATGTTCATTTTATCGATATCCCTACAAATAAGTAGACATGTAAACAGACAGCTACAAACAGTAATTATAAAA
>JADBJO010005825.1:135000-140000 GCA_016801955.1 Conus betulinus
CGTGGAGAGGACATCGAAATTGAGGTCACCCATGAGAGCAGGGCATGAAGGGCCACAGAATTTGAGACTTTTTTTTATGCTGATCGATGAGAATGAGGATGATTATGATGATGCTACGGATTTCCATTTCGGTCTGAGACTACATGACAGGGCTGTACTCTACGCTTCCTTTCATAATATATCCCGGCGTCAACCAGGCCCGAGAGATACAGACACCTGCAGTGTTGGTCAGGAAATTTGAGCAACACTCTCAGAAACGCATCCATTTAGTGGATGAAACTCGACTGTGTGGTCCCAGTCTTCCCAACTGAGCCCGCAGCAAACTCAACTCTGGGTAGGAGCCGGTCGGGGCAGAAAAACCCACATGACTTCTGATGGGATTCGAACCCACGACCTCCACGTTACTTATCCTTGGAATTTTTTTTAGTTTATTGTAATTTAGTCCCTTGTGGATTCATTCCAAGAACTGGCCTTCAGCACTTGTTTCCTAAGAGGTTATCTTTTTATATTTTCTACTTTCCACAAGAAAATGTAGCTTGTTTTGCTCTTTCATGATTTTCTTTTGCTTCTTAGGTGGCACCTTTGGTTGGTTTTTTTGAAAACTCAACAAAGTAGAAAGAAACTCGTGGAGAGCGTGGCAGCAGAGAGTCCTCAGAAGAGAAGCCCCCTTCAAGCGAGTGTTTCGGCCCTTATCTCCTGACACTCTAGGGGGGTTGGGCCACACCGGGATGAGCCATGACTGGGATTCGAACCCATGCCCTTCTGGACATGCTCATTTCCACTTAATGACTCGCGCACTAACCACTGAGCCACAGGGACACCTGATATTTGTAGGAAAGTTAAGCCTTATGAAGTTCACTTTTGTTCCTTGACCAGATCCAACTTGAACACCTCTCTGCCGCTTCTGCCATTGCTTTCAGGGGCTTTGGTTTTTTCCCTCCCTGCAACTGAGAGCTGTTTCATGAGGCTGTATGCAGACGTTCCCACAAACCCCCTAGCTCCAATTTCTGCAGTGAGGACTTTGACCTGATAGCCTTCTCTCCTCAGGCTGTTTGCCAGATCAGCATACTTTTCAGTCTTGTAGATCTGAGCTGCCTCCATTCTGTTTCTCATATGGCACCGTGAGCTCGATCATGATCAGCTGCTTGGTTGACTGAGAGTGGTAATACTATGTCTGGTCTCATGCCACTCTTGCTGATAATCTCTGGGTGACTATTCCATTCTGGGAGGTCTGCTGTGCACTCCCAGTCATCTGCCCCGTCCAGCAGACTCTGCCTGCATGTTCCGAGTGGCACTGTTGTTCTTGGCCATGATTCGCTGCCTCCTGCCGTGAAGAATGTTGCGGGTGCTTTTGGAGTCCTGATTTTCCCCTTTTGTGGTGTTGGTACTAGCCCAGACTACTTGTACAATCTCTTTGAGCACTTGGTTGTGCCTCCATGTGTACCTTCCTTGAGCCAGGGCTACTTTACATGAGCTTAGGACATGCTCCACTGTTTTGTTTTTCATGGCAAAGGGGCATGAAGGATCGTCTGTTTTTCCCCACTTCACCAGGTTTGCATTTGAAGGCAGAAGGTCATATGCAGATCTGAGAATGAAGCTGATCCTGAGAGGGGCCATGTGCCAAATGTCATTCCAAGTGAGACTTCTTTGGAGTGCATTCTCCCACGTTGTCCATTGCCCTTGCTGGCTCTGCTGGACTGGACTGCTTTTTGGAGTCTTTTGTTGGTCTTTCTTCTTTTCTCATCTCCTGAATCATCATGTCTCTTTTGGCTTTTCCTTTGGCCTTTGACCACCATTCAGTTTTGGTCACCCCCAGTCCTTGTCTGTTGGTCTGTGTGTGTCCTGTTTATTTCTCTGATCTTGAGACTTTCTTTTGCAGAATCCATCGCCTCTTGAACTTTCCATTTTCTGCCTGTCTTCAGCTGGGGCTTGATTGCTTCAACCACCTTGTCTCCTGAGTCCTCCCAGCATTTGAAGTCTGATCTTCCCTGCTTTATATTCCTCCAGGATGGATTTCAGTGGTAGTTTCAGCTTTGCTTGGCGACAGTATAGCGCTATGTCAGTCAGACAGGGTGGGACACCAAGCCATTTCCTTGTGAACTTTGTTGATTTTGGATTCCATTGCCTCCACTATGCTGGTGCAGATGTCGTATATCATCAGAGGCCATAGGAGCTTTGGTATCAGCATGAACTGCAGACACCAGACCTTGTATTTGCCAGGGAGCCCACACTGGTCAATGGTCTCCAAGCCTTCTTCCGACATCTGTTTGGTTTCTTTTGCTCTTCGTGTGTCTTTCAGCGTATCATCATACCATCTTCCAAGGCTCTTGACTGGCTCTTCTGTGTTACTGTTGGAATGGTCTGGTTGGCAACACTGAAGACCACAGATTCGGCCACTTTTCCTTTCCTCAGTGAGAGACTCCGTGATTTCTTTGGCTTGAACTTCATTCTGGATGATGAGGCAACTATGTCGTCCAGCCTCTCCAGCACGTGACGTGTCTCGTCTTCTCTGGATGAAATCACTGTAGTGTCATCCATGAAGGCCTTGAGAGGGGGCATCTTGTATCCATCGCCAAGGTCTGTTTTTGTCTTGCGTTGCTTGTTGCTGCTTTCAAGATGACTTCCATTGCCAACACGAACAGTATTGGGGAAATTGCACAGCCCATTGCAATGCCCCCACTTCCAGTTGATCCAATCTGTGTGTGTACTCCTTGGTAGAGAACCGCATTGAGAAGCCATTGAAGTACTTCTTGAGCATGTCGCGGATGTTCTTTGGCACATGGTACATCTTAAGAGCCAACTGTATCATCTCATGGGGTACAGATCCATATGCGTTTGCCAGGTCGAGCCACACTACGTCCAGGTCTCTCTTTTCTGTTTTTGCTCTTTGGATTGCGTCCCAGATCATTGTGGCGTGTTCTACACAGCCAGCCACGCCTGGAATGCCACCTTTCTGGACTGACACATCCAAGTACTTGTTTTCCATGAGGTACTTGGTCAGCCTTGCTGCCATGACAGAGAAGAAGAATTTTCCCTTCGACGTTCAGTAGTAGTGATATTGGCCTGAACTGGCTGATGTCACTTGAGTTTTGCTCTTTGGGGATGTACACACACCATCTGCCGTCATCCACTGGCCGCTGATCTTCTGATTTCTCCAAGCTGATCGCAGCAGCCTGTGGAGCCACTCCAGCACCTTGGGACATTTCTTGTACAGCTGGTAAGGTATTCCGTTTGGCCCTGGTGATGATTTGGCTCTGGCTTTGTCGACCACCTTCTTGATTTCCGCCAACGTTGGAGGCTTGTCATTGAACTGTTCCTCAGGGTTGGTTGGCCACACCAGACCTTGAATGTCGAGTGGTGCTTTGCTCTGTGAGTCAGAGTATGTTTTTCTCAGATGCTGCTCAAGAACTCCTTTGTCCACACTTAGGGTCCCAGATTTTGGCTGCTCGAACAGAGTTCTGGCAAACTGGAAAGGGGTCTCTGAAGAAACGCTCTGTGTGTCTTCTCTTTTTTGCTTTTCCTCTTCCTCGCAGATTCCGCGCTTTGCTGAGGGCGCTGTGTTTTGCTTTCAGGTCTTCCCAGAGTTTTTTCCAAGCCTTGTTTTTCAGCTGGCAGAGCAGTCTTCATTTGCTTCTTGAGGAGGTTTTTCTTTTGGACCCTGATCTTGTCCATCTCTTCTCTTGGCGTCTGGATTTCTTTGGAGGTGTTTTCTCTTTGGGTAGTTTTTTGCTCCATAGGCGTCTCTACATGTGGCATACACAATGTCCCCATATGTGGCTAGTTTTTTTGTGTTCCAGGGTGCTTTTCCCTATCAGTGCATCGAGTCTTTGGACGATTTTTGCATCCAGTTTTTCTCTCCCAATCTTCAGTCTCGTTTGCTCGTGGCAGGTTGAGTTTCAGGCGCCTGGCATCGAGGGCCTGTGCAAATTCCTCATCCGAACCAACAGCGTGGATGATGTCCTTGGCACTGTGGTTTAAATCCTGGCCTTGGTCTTCCGACGTCCGACGTCTTATCTGCTGATGCAGTGCGCTGCTGCTCATTCAGATGAGTCTTCACACATCCCATCTTTGTTCTGTGGATCTTCATGCCACGGGTGGTAGCGAAACGCTTTCCACAGACACATGGATATTCCATTTGGTCCATGTTCGTAGTCCGTTTTTTGGGATTTGCAGTCGTGATTGGTTGAGCACCGATGGATTCATCATTCTCTCCCCTTCGGTGAATCCTGGGAGCATTTTTTTCCTTTTTTTTCTAGTAGCCACATGTTGAAGGCAAAGTGGGGAGCCAGCCCACAGAGCCCTTGGTTCTGGTCTTTCCCAGTGTCCTCCGGTCTTTCCCGGACGTCCTCCGGCCTATTCCCGGAAGTCAATGGTTTACCCATGCATCAGTAGAAAGAAACTCGTGGAGAGCGTGGCAGCAGAGAGTCCTCAGAAGAGAAGCCCCCTTCAAGCGAGTGTTTCGGCCCTTATCTCCTGACACTCTAGGGGGGTTGGGCCACACCCGGTTCATGACTCCGGATGTCCCTCTGCTGCCCTTTTTTTTTTTTTTTTTTTTTCCCATCTTGGGATGAGCCATGACTGGGATTCGAACCCATGCCCTTCTGGACATGCTCATTTCCACTTAATGACTCGCGCACTAACCACTGAGCCACAGGACACCTGATATTTGTAGGAAAGTTAAGCCTTATGAAGTTCACTTTTGTTCCTCCTTGACCAGCCAACTTGAACACCTCTCTGCCGCTTCTGCCATTGCTTTCAGGGCTTTGGTTTTTTCCCTCCCTGCAACTGAGAGCTGTTTCATGAGCTGTATGCAGACGTTCCCACAAACCCCCTAGCTCCAATTTCTGCAGTGAGGACTTTGACCTGATAGCCTTCTCTCCTCAGGCTGTTTGCCAGATCAGCATACTTTTCAGTCTTGTAGATCTGAGCTGCCTCCATTCTGTTCTCATATGGCACCGTGAGCTCGATCATGATCAGCTGCTTGGTTGACTGAGAGTGTA
>JADBJO010005825.1:145000-150708 GCA_016801955.1 Conus betulinus
CCCACCCCTTCCCAATTTTTTTCAACGATCCCGAACCTAGTAGATTCGGACGACCTCTACATCTCGGCTGGCGCTTCCCAATGACCCTCCTCTCTCATCTGAACCATGGCAGCCTCTCGCACAAGGCAGGCGACCTTTTCTGGTCGGTCATAGGCACAACCGGGGGTGGCTGGGGGGCGAGGGCACTACTACTACTACTACTCCCTTGCTCTCCCCCCTCCATCCCCCTCCACCCCAACCCCTCTCTACCCCTCCCCCTTCTTGCCCTCCGCTGCCGACCTCCATCCCTGGGTCGGTCTTGGCGACGTTGGGAGGAGGAGGAGGAGGAACGACGAGCGGCCGCTGGGCGTCTTTCGAGTCCTCTTCTTCGCTCTTGCTCTCAGTTCGAAGAACGGCGGCGGCGGTAGGCCCCCCGTTGTCGTCGCCCCCCGCCGCTGCTGTTGTTGTTGTTGTTGTTGCCTTTGTTGCCGTGGATGACGTCAGGGAGAGGGGTGCCGTCAGAGCCGAGGGGGGCGTGGCCGCGGGCAGGCGGGAGGGAGCGGGTGTGTGGAGGGAGGGTGGTGGGGACGGTAGTGGTGGGGGGGTGGGGGCTACCTGTTTGGCCGGGTTGGTTACGTTGGTCATGCCGCCTGGAAATGAATAAAAAAAAATACAGGACACAAACAAGAAGAAGAAGGAGGAGGAGGAGGGAGGACGAGGACGAGGAGGAGGGGGAGGAGGAGGGGGAAGAGGAGGAGGAGGAGGAGGAGGAGGAAGAGGAGGAGGAGGAGGGAAGGAGGAGGAGGGAAGAGAAGAAGAAGAAGAAGAAGAAAGAAGAAAGAAGAAGAAGAAGAAGAAGAAGAAAGAAGAAGTAGTATGCAAATAACAATTAACGTTCTTGATGTTCAGGTGTTTTGTGACTATGTCTACGTGAATATACATGTTCAATCGATAGGGAAGAAAAGGAGGTGTGAAAGCACCTGCTCTCTCTGGTTGATACACTGTCGTTACTTGAAGTCGATATGCTGTTGTGAACGGCAGTTGATACACTGTTGGGAACGGAAGTTGATGCACTGTTGTGAACGGCAGTTGATACACTGTTGGGAACGGAAGTTGATGCACTGTTGTGAACGGAAGTTGATACACTGTTGTGAAAGGCAGTTGATACACTGTTGTGAACGGCAGTTGATACACTGTTGTGAACGGCAGTTGATACACTGTTGGGAACGGAAGTTGATGCACTGTTGGGAACGGAAGTTGATACACTGTTGGGAACGGAAGTTGATACACGTTGCCGTTGGGAACGGAAGTTGATGCACTGTTGGGAACGGAAGTTGATACACTGTTGGGAACGGAAGTTGATGCACTGTTGTGAACGGCAGTTGATACACTGTTGGGAACGGAAGTTGATGCACTGTTGCTATTGGAAGGGAAGTTGATACACTGTTGGGAATGGCAGTTGATACACTGTTGGGAACGGCAGTTGATACACTGTTGTGAATGGCAGTTGATGCACTGTTGGGAACGGCAGTTGATACACTGTTGTGAACGGAAGTTGATACACTGTTGGGGAACGGAAGGTGATACACTGTTGGGAACGGCAGTTGATACACTGTTGGGAACGGCAGTTGATACACTGTTGGGAACGGAAGGTGATACACTGTTGGGAACGGAAGTTGATACACTGTTGCCGTTGGGAACGGCAGTTGATACACTGTTGTGAACGGAAGTTGATACACTGTTGGGAACGGAAGTTGATACACTGTTGGGAACGGAAGTTGATACACTGTTGCCGTTGGGAACGGCAGTTGATACACTGTTGTGAACGGCAGTTGATACACTGTTGTGAACGGAAGTTGATACACTGTTGGGAACGGAAGTTGATACACTGTTGCCGTTGGGAACGGAAGTTGATACACTGTTGGGAACGGAAGTTGATACACTGTGGGAACGGAAGTTGGTTCACTATTGGGAACGGAAGTAATACACTGTTGGGAACGGAAGTTGCCTTTCTACTGATTACTTCTCTCCCCTCCGTTTTAAACACTTCCGGTTCTACTAGTTTTCAGGGCTTGGTGCGCTAATGGGGAAGAGGGAGGAGGAAGGGGAATGAAAGCAGGACTCTCTCTCTCTCTCTCTCTCTCTCTCTCTCTCTCTCTCTCTCTCTCTCTCTCTCTCTCTCTCTCTCATATTCTTTGATATGTGTGTACATGCGCAGGAAAGAGCTGAAGCTTCTCACCTGGGTTTTCAATGGAAGTTTCAAATCTAAGTCATCAACATATGACATGGAAGAAAAAAAGATCAGTATCTAAGGTTTTATACACTCTTTGTCTTCTTTCTTTGATATTTTTTTTTTTTTTTTCGTAAGCAAAATATAAGTTCATACTGTCTGCTTTGCTGGTCATCGGTGAATGAGTCATCTCCCGGAATTTCAAGCAGAGGAGGAATGGTCCTTGTTGACTTGCTGTCTTCAAAAATCTTAAAACAATTTATAGTAAACCCGCCAGGTAACATGGACAAACAAATTGCAGGACAACACACGACGTGTGTTGACCTCTCTGGTCTTCTTCAGACAAGAGAAACAACATTCGGGACAATGAAAACGAAGTACGAGCAATCACTTATCTTCTAAAGTTGTTGTTCTGCAGCAGACTTTGAGAAGATAAACGATTGTTCGTTCTTCGTTTTCATTGTCTTGAATGTTGTTTCACTTTGCTGAAGAAGGCCTAAGAGATCGAAACGCGTCGTGCTTTGTCTCGTTATTTGTTTGTCCCTGTTATCTGGCGGGTTTACTTCAAATTCCTTTTTGTACTCTCAGTTCTTATAGAACAGTGAGTACTTAAGAATGGGAACGAAGAAATGCTGTCTGTGTGTCTGTCTGTCTGTATGCCTGTCTGTCTATCTGCCTGTCTGTCTGTCTGTCCGTCCGTGTGGTCAAAATGTGTTCCACTTGCTTCAGACAAACCTACTGGGCCGATCTTTCTGAAAATTTGCAGGTACGTTCACTATGGGTCACCGATGATGTCTGGCGTTTTATTTTTACCGTTATATCCGTTACTAACGGCTGTAACGGCCTATAACGGTCTTTCTTCTTTATAGAATATCTCATAAAGTACTTGGCCGATCTTTCTGAAAATTTGTAGGTATGTTCATTATGGGTCACGGATGATGCCCACTGTTTTATGTCACCGTTATATCCGTTACTAACAGCTACAACGGCCCAAAATGGTTTTCCCTCTTTATGGAATATCTCACACGTATTCAAGATAAACTGAGAGTTGCTTTGCATCTTGTTAAGATTTGTTCCAGTTTCCACTTGCAGTCCCCTCTCACTGTGAAACTTGGTGTCTTCATGTTTCCTCTAGGCCTCTGCTATCCGCGTTGCCGATAGGAGACAGCTCCTCTGCTGATGGACCTTCGCCAGACCAGTAACACTGCTTCCCAGGTGTCTGGGTCAAAGTCAGTGCTATTCAATGAGCATCTGAACGCGTCCTCCAAGCGCTTTTTTTTCTGACCACAGTTAGAACTCTTGTCGCCTGCCAGTTCACTAGACACCAACCTCTCAGGAAGATGACATACCAGAAATGTATCATATAATGCACATGCAATGTACAGGTCTGTTACGGCTTAAGCTGATACCTATTCATAAATGTGTAAGGTGCAAACAAGCAGGAACATCAAAATAATTCCCGATAGGGAGGGAAAAAAAAACGAAACAAACGAACAAAAAAAAGACAAAACAAAACATGTCTGATTTTCTTACCACTGTGCAACTTCAGTTGACGTGTTGACTTCTTTGGGACTCACCTTCCACGACCTCAGAGGCCACCCAGCGGCTGAGGCTGTCGCTAATGTCCTGCCCATAGCGGTACGGCTGGACCTCCCCGGGGATGTCCCCAGGGTCCAGGAAGTGGTCCACCTCGTACGGGTCAAAAGAGCCAGGCGTGAAGTTGTCTCGGTCCGCGCGTCCCACCAGCCAGTAAGTGGTCATCTCCCCTTTGCCCTGATCGAAGAGGAATTGCAATAGAGGGTGAGAGAGAGAGAGAGAGAGAGAGAGAGAGAGAGAGAGAGAGAGAGAGAGAGAGAGAGCAGCAGCCCGGGAAACGGGCGAAAAGGGAGTCAGGTTCCCTGGATGCAGTAAGCTAGAGACTTACGCTAGAGGCTGGGCTCTTCTTGTTTGGAGTGAGCTTTTTGAGATGGAACGAAGGACAGCAACATCTTTCACGGTGCTTGCGTGTAGCTAAATGTCGCTTGATGGTGTTGACATTTGATTTTGAATCGATTAAACATAGAGCTATATACATGAAAACGTGTGTGCGCGGACTTCATGTAACTGGACTAAAAAAAAAAAAAAAAGAGCATACATCCATTTTAAATAGATAAATAGACAGTCGGACTGATAGATAGGCAGACAGACAGACAGACAGACAGACAGACAGAGAGATAGATAGGTAAGAAAAGGAAATGTTGCTTATGGCCCAGCCGACCGTAAAGGGCCATATCAGATAGATAGATTGATAGATAGATAGATAGATAGATAGATAGATAGATAGATAGATAGATAGATAGATAGATAGATAGATAGGTAGATAGACAGACAGACAGATAGATAGATACATGGTTAGATAGTTAGATATATAAAAAGATAGATAGACGAACCGACAAGATAGATAGATAGACAGACAGACAGACAGAGATAAACAGACAGATAGATATGTGGTTACATAGATAGATAGATAGATAGATAGATAGATAGATAGATAGATAGATAGATAGATAGATAGATACAGATCTCTTACAGCGTTCGCTGTTCAGGAAATGTCTGGTATTGTGAATGCCAGTGTTCATGATCATGCTTCATAATTTTAATTATAAATGAGTGTGTGCGCGCGCGCATACATATATATATATATATATATATATATCAGACAGACAGACAGACAGAAAGGCAAGCAGACAGACAGACACCGAGACCCACCTTGACGGAGATCCGACCTCTCTCATGCATGATGTACACGGCGTGTTTACGCAGGGACTGATGAGTGCTATAACTGATGTGAATCCGGTTACCTGTGTGGACAGAATACACCTGGTCACTTGACGGAGACGAGAGGACGTAGCCTAATAATTCATTACTGTTATGCTGTTCACATATAAACACTACATGTGAAAGGTATTGCCCAGAAGCAATATTCATTTTGCAAGTGCACACAGTATCACTGACAGTACAAATACGTATGCTTACAAGTAGTAGTATTCAAAACATATTCAGAATAAAGGAATAATATATAAGTTTTTGTCTGTCCCAATTTTCTGTGTCTGTTTTCACAACAGCTACAAGTAGGCAAAATACACAGTTACCTCGGACTACATAGGTATTTATCACTATATGCAAAACACATGTTTTTATTATGCAATACACATCTGATAAAAATCATTACACAACGAATGTGAACTACATAACCATTTTCTACAGTTTTTAAAGACATGTTTATCATGTAGCGCACATATGACACACATTCCATTCACAACACAGTATTTTACATTGTAATTTACAGCAAAACTCCCGCAGACCTGATAGAGTTACTTCATGATACAAAGGCATTCCTTCCCAGCACATGCCATACGGCAAGACACACAGGAGGTCTTACATCATCTGCCATGACAAAGCATGATCTGCTAACACCTTCTATCGATTGACAAAAAACAATGAGCAGTGCCGTGAGTCA
>JADBJO010005826.1:0-37500 GCA_016801955.1 Conus betulinus
AAATAGGGACAGCCACGGAGACCGGTCGCAAAGCCGTCAGGACAATGCATGCGGCAGACGGGACCACACACTGGGCTGCGGGGAAAAAAAAAAACTGGTCAAAAGAGGGAATCATAGCAGAAACAGAAAAACAGAGAGAAAAAGCCCAGCGCTAAAGACACATGTTTCAACACCGCCGAATCCTTGTGGGATCAGTCTCAAAGGCTGTTCCTGTTGAACACTCTATGACAGATCATGCAAAGTGAAACAGGAAATAATGTCTTGGCAATCTGACGCACTAACGCCGTGGTACACATGTATGGGCGCACAAATTTTTTTTTTGCGGCGTGAAGGTGTGTATGCTAGGTGTTTGAACTGCGCAGAATTTCTCTCTCTCTCTCTCTCTCTCCCTCTCTCTCTCCCGCAGCCCCATCTCCCCCCCCCCCACACTCTTTTTTCAAAAGATTGTATAACCTATAATATGACCTAAATTCAGATGTGTCAAGTCTCTCCCTCACTCCATATCTTATTCTCTCTGACATATGAAATGTGGTCTGTCCTTCTCTTCCGAATGTTGGCGACATGGTAATGTGTGCGCTCACACATGGAAGTTCGGTTTTTAGTCTCATTTGAAGAACTTTTCGGGTAATGGAATCAGAACCACTGTTAACTCCAAGGAGAAAAATCCTCCTGTACTGAAACGGCCCGGCGGATTCGAACTGCTACCGCTGGGCTTGTGGATTCTAAATCCCGCCAGGTCTATACGGCCTGGCCGAGATTTGAAGCCACAAGCCCAGGATCACCAGAATTCCGATTCCCGGTGTACTACCAGTTGAGCTAATCCGGTATCTATCGATGAATCATGCAATCAACTAGCCAAAGAACTGAATGACTGAACAAAGAATTGAAAGAAATGGGCTTGTCATGTTGTTTCTATGCAAGATACCCTCGACAAAGTGTAATAAGTAAGCGTACTAATCAACAAAAGCTGGACAGTGTCAGAGCCTTACATGGGTGCTGTGACATACTGGGAATTTGATGCTGTTACAGTCTCAAAGTCGGGGGGGTGGCATTACCGTTGATCATTCATGGCCGTGGTTTGAGCGTGTCAAACTCGTCAGTACCGATGTAACACGCTATCCATAAGCTCACTACCGTGTCAAAAACACTACCGTAGCGCTTACACCGCACGCCCTGAACATCATGTTTCCACAAATCATTAGACACGATGTTTTAGACGTTTATCATTAGAATCGTTACACTCAAAACTGATCCTAGACGTGGCCCAGGCAACAACAGGAAAGTCGTCAGTTCACACAGGTAGACTGCTCCGCCCATGGCTGACACGAACAATGGAATATAGTGCCTAGTAACTACTGGTATAGAGAAACTTTCACGTTATAGTTTTAAGGCAAGAGGAACACACAGAAACGGTCGCGGGTGGTGTGAGAAACGAAAACGAAATCGGGCAAACGTCTTTCCACTCTGGAGACGATCGTGAAACCGGATTGTCGTCTGCTTTGGTTATCGGAAAGTTTTCCAGAATCAACTGCCCTCTATGTCAATCACCTCCCTTGTTGTGCTAGCAAGCGGCGATTTTTTTTTTTTTTTTTTTTTTTTTTGTCCGTGTCATATCACATATTGTCACGCTAGGCACCCCCTAGACATCCGGATCTTGTTTGCCAGAAGATAAATCACCCCTGAAACAGTGAGGAGGATGTTACGTTTCTATCCTCAAAAGGTAAGTACGGTGTAAGCAATGATTGCAGATAAGCTGTTTATAAATCCAATTTTGTCAGACAAGGCATGACACCACGACTTTCAACCCACGATCAGTGCTTCTGGGCTTGTGACCAGGCGCAATTTGCACAGATGAGTCGGTGCGTCACTGTTCAGGCCACCACATGATGCACACACACACACACACAAAAGCGCACACGCCCATTTGCGCGCACACACATGCATACACTCACATCATACGCATACATATGCGCATGCACACACACACACGGGCCAATAGCCACACACCCATATACACATGTGTAGACTCACCACACACACATACAATGATAATCATTGCACGGCCAGTGTTTGGTAGGTACTCGAGGTCTGACCAGTGCATTGGGCAAATGCACCACTGTCGAGAAAACCGACCTTGGTGCCGCCTTTGATGATGACCCTAGCGCGTATCCTCGCAAAATTTACGGGTTCGTCCTTAGGCCACCGGTTATATTTATCACCAAGTTTCAATGGAATCGGTTCAGAAGTTTTCACGTGACCGTGTTAAATGGACCCTGACCCCTTCTCCGATGTGGATCCGCGTGCGCGCGCGCGCACACACACACACGCACGCACGCGCGCACACACACACACACACACACACACACACACACACACACACACACTAATGGATTTGTCATTGAATCGTATTCCAGCTTTCCTCCAAGTTTCATTAAACCGATTTTGGTAGATTTTGCGTCGTACTGCGTCAGACGGTGGTGCAGGATTGCTTCCAGCTGATTTGTTCGGCAGCTGATGACATTACTTCTCTGGGTTCCACCAGCACCTTTGGGTTTTATCTGTTTCTTGTCTGCCATTTGGCCGATTCTGCAGAAAGGTCCAGTGACGGTGAGAAAAGACTCCGAGTCTCTCTGACCACAGGGAAAGCCCTGCTGACAGAAGGAAAGACTGTAACCCGGGGTTGTCTTCAGAGGGGGCACGAAAGACCTCATCGCTAAAGTTTGGCCATGTCTGGAGTTGTACTGTCTTCACCTGTCAGTGGAACAGCAACGAGTGAAGCAGCAGGATGCACACGGCATTTGTTTGACGTTGGTGTTTTCTGTCGATGGGCTCTGCAGTCATGAAATAGGGCTGTAAGCTACACACCCCTTGGGAACGCTCCCGTGGAGGTTGTGTTGGTGTCACATCCAGTGGTCACTACACAATGTCATCTGCCAGGGAGTAATTATGTCCTTAAGAGTCTTAACGGAATGGCTTGTGTGTGTGCCTGCATGCTATGTGAACACAGCGCAGGCTTACTAGGGTAGTGCAGAATTGCTCCCAGCTGCTTTGTTCGGCAGTCGATAACAGTACTTCGCTGTGTTCCACCCGCAGCGCCTTTGGGTGTGTCCGTTTCTTTTCTAGTAGATTTTGCGTCATATTGTGTCATCTTCCTGACGAAGAAACGCACCGACAAACAAAACAAACGGACAAGGGTGATAACACAGCTTTTGCGAAGGTAACTTGAACATTTTCAAAACATCTCATCTTGAGCCAAAACGCCGCACCTATTCTCCATACAAATCATATGCAGCTGAAGGCATAGATCGACTACATTTCTCGTCATCGTCATTATCATAAATTTCTAACCGAAATAGAAACAAGGTAGCTCACTTTTTTTTTTCAAAATACACCTCAACTCCGATCCAAAAAGCTTTAAGTTATACATCTTAAGCTTAGATTCTAAATGTATCATGCCGCCATCAAAACAGACGAAAGATATACATAAACTATATTCTCTATGCATCTCATCTGCAACCCAAATACTTAAAACATGTAGTCATTGCCAGCTGAAGCAACGAAATTGTCGGTCTGGTCTGTAGAGAGAGAGAGAGAGAGAGAGAGAGAGAGAGAGAGAGAGAGAGAGAGAGAGAGAGAGAGAGAGACACAACACACACAGTCACACACACACACACGCGCGCGCGCGCGCGCGCGCAGAAACACACACACATACATACACGCGCGCGCGCACATATTTACACATGAATGATGATGAATAAAGTCATCACGTCAATTAAGTGATATTCAAGAAACCAGTTTCTCCTGACCATGTGACTCAGCCCTGTAAAAAACCATGTCGGTGACGGCCAGAAGCCGACGCAACAAAACGGTTCATCCACTGAACGTTCATGTATCGCCGCCACAATTGTTTTTCCCTGCTCTTTTCATCCGGCTGTTGATATCTTGTCTCACACAAATCTCACAGTTATGAGAGGAAATCCGCGAAATGCGCTTAGCGCATGGAATGCTACTCTCAGTTGTGAGGTGGGCGGCTTCGTGTCGAAAAGAAGATACCGCAGGGGTGTGATGCAGGTTGTATGGTTTTTGTCAGTGTGGTTCATCGCCTAACGATGTCACTATCAAAGACGTTGTTCTGTGTGTGTGTGTGTGTGTGTGTGTGTGTGTGTGTGTGAGAGAGAGAGAGAGAGAGGAGAGAGAGAGTTGAGAGAGAGAGAGAGAGGAGAGAGAGAGAGAGAGAGAGAGCGTGAGTGTGTGTGTGTGTGTGTGTGTGTGTGTGTGTGTGTGTGTGTGTGTGCGCGCGTGCGTGCGTGCATACGCGCGCGTGTGTGCGTTTATGTGGTATTCGAGTTTGTTTAATGTAATATCGAAGGAAGTCACGCAACAATCATATGACAAAACATTGATGACAATAGAACATTAAATTAACATCGTCGAATCGCCGAAAATTGTTCAGTCGAGTACAAATGCAACACTCATCACAGAACACACATGAAACTGTTTCGTTGATTGTGTATGGACACCGAAAATTTGAACACCAATGGTCTGAATAGTGTGTTGACAATCACATTTTCGATTGCACTGAGCGTGGCACTGGGCAGTTTACGATTGTCAGATTCTGTAGGCTATTTTGCACCTGAGTGCCAGCGCATCTCACCTGAGTCACACGACAGTGAAAAAGTACTACAGAACACACTGCATGTATTCAAGAGCGAACACCTCAGTGCATCGAACAAGTCGTTGAAGGTGTTTATAATTGAAGGCTCTTCAAAAGTTGAGTAACTCATACTAAACTATTCAGCTACCTCCTCCTTGGGTTATCTCCCTTGTTTTTCTTAATGAACTTGGTCCACGGATTCTTCTGACCGAAAATTTTGATTAATATTGCACTTTATCTTGCGGCATAGAAACAGTTGATTAAAATCACAATGTTGACAGCTTGGAATGAAAAAAAACCTTCAGAATAAGTGAGTAATAGAGGAATATAAGTGTAAGTAATCAATTATTCACTTGAAAGGGTAACTGGTTAAGGCAAAGTGAAGGGGAGAACAGAGAGAGAGAGAGAGAGAGAGAGAGAGAGAGAGAGAGAGAGAGAGAGAACAGGACAGGACAAAACAGAATTCTTATGATACAAGGATAGTAGATAAGTGATGGTGTGTTTTTTTTTTTTTTTTTTTTTTACATCCAGTCCTCAACCTGAATAGGATAATGCAAAATAAGACAAGGCAATAAACGCATGCAAACAGAGGGTTAAAATAAAGTGAAAATAAAAAAATAAACGAAAAAAGATAAGAGAGAGAGGGAGGGAGGGAGAGAGATGCAGGAGTGGAACGAGTGCAGAGAAGGGTAAGTGAGAGGGAGAGAGGGAGGGAGAGAGGGACAGAGGTGAGAGTGGAGTGTGGGGAAGAGAGCACATAGCTAGGCATGTTTAGAGAGCAATTGAGTGAACAAAAAAAAAATACAGAGGAAATGCAAGAAGCATGCAAGAATATAGAGACAATCAAACTTACAGCATGAGGAAAAGAATGAAAATAAAGCACAAGTGGAGAAAGAAAAAAGGATAACGATAGCCCAGTCACCATGGGCACCATGGGGGGGGGGGGCCAGGGGGGGTATGTCATATAGATAACAAATCAATGTCATTCTAGCAGAAAATAGCTAAGAGAGAAAGAGACAGGGGGGAAGAGAGAGAGAGAGAGAGAGAGAGAGAGAGAGAGAGAGAGAGAGAGAGAGAGAGTCACATAAGAATACAAGCATAAAGGCATTATGAAAAGAAGGCAGGAGGTAAAGGGAAGCACACACACTTGCAAGAGAGACACACATACTAAACAAACAACATGTACTTTTCAAGAAAAAAACACTTCTTAACAGTCAGGGTTAATTCATTAGGCAAGGAGGGTGGTGGTGGTGGGGGTGGTGGGTTTATTGTGGAGCATGTGCAAACAACAGCACAAAAGATCGTTGAAATAATGGTTTTTGATGGTTGATATGCATTGGTTTTGCTTGATTGACTCAGGGAGCAAATTCTATGGACAGGAGCTTGAATACATTAAACTGGATTTGAATAAGTCAATCATTGGAACTGGGATATGGATTTTGAGTAAGGTCTTGAGGAATTAACTGAGAATCTGTGAATTAATGCTGAGGGTGCCTTCCCAGGCACAGTCTAGTGTATCATGATCCCTTTGCTGTATTCCAATCTAAGATTTAAGGGGAATATTTGAACCTTTTTATAGTCTGAGTCAAGGAGACCACTCCTTTTCAGGAGGACTAATTAGACTTAGAGTGCTCATTTGTGTAGGCTCAGCAATGGTTTGAGGGTGTTAGATAGATAGATAGATAGAGAGAGAGAGAGAGAGTTCTGTCTTATCCAGATGTGGCACATGATTGAAACATAAAGGCATCAAAATAGTGGATATCAAAATGCATTTAAGTTTCATTAATTCCCGTTAGTGACAAAAAATCCTGTAACTAGTGTAAGGTTCAAATGCGAAGTCTCGCAGTAATCTTAGCTAAAGTTAAAGAAAAAAAAATGCCAGGAACAAGAATTTCCCACCAGGGCTTCAACCCTTCAACAAGTTTACTGAGGGCTGGATACTGAAACTAAATTTAAAAAACTAGTTTACACCAGCTGCCGTGGCGAAGTGGTTAGCGTTGCGGACTCCCGGCTGGGAGGTCGTGGGTTCGAATCCCATCAGAGTCATGTGGGTTTTTTTCTGCCCCAACTGGCTCCTACCCAGAGTTGGGTTTGCTGCAGGGCTCAGCTGGGAAGACTGGGACCACACAGTCGAGTTTCATCCACTTAATGGATGCGTTTATGAGAGTGTTGCTAAAATTTCCTTACCAACACTGCAGGTGCCTGTATCTCTCGGGCCTGGTTGACGCCGGGATATATTATGAAAGGAAGCGTAGAGTACAGCCCTGTTAATAGTGTTATGTAGTCTCAGACTGAAATGGAAATCCGTAGCATCATAATCATAATCATTCTCATCGATCAGCATTAAAAAAAAAATGTCTCAAGTTCTGTGGCCCTTCATGCCCTGCTCTCATGGTGACCTCAATTTCGATGTCCTCTCCATGTCTGTGGTCTTGGTTGGTTCCGTCGGGGTCACCGGTATCGGCGAGAGTCCATGGGGGCTGTCGTTGGACGGACGTGGTGGCGCCCTCCAGAGGGAGAGCTCACTCACGCCGGCTCCGCGACTAAGCAATTATTGTCGTCAGTAGGGGGCTTAGTAGGTGGTGTCCTGCATATGTTAGATCAGAACAGGTGCCACTGAACACCACCGAAGTGACTCTTGGCAGCAGTGCAGTGTCTCCTCCGGTGGGTTGCCTCTTGACGACTTGACATTGACTGCTCCCTGTGGATTGCCGGTGCCGGGGCTGCGGCGGGGGCCGACCGGGCTGTGGTTGTGGACGGGGTGTCGGAATGAGCGGCGTGGGTGCACTGCCTCTGAAGTCGCGCAGAGGTGGGACAGAAAAAAAAAAAATCCTTCATTTGAGAATTCATACATGTTTAGACTACTTTAGAATAAACACACACAGTGCAAGAGAAATATTTGTCAGAATAGACTGAAGAATTAAAAAAAGATTAAAACGGCTATATGATTTTGTATTGCGAGTCTTGATAAAGCTCCTTTTTCATCCACCAATGTTCCATCCCCCTTCACCTTTTTTTTCTGTGTGTGTACAGCTCCCTCATCCAACCTCCGCTCCTCCTCCCACTGTTGCAGACAATGAGAAAATTTTCCCGGTGAGAACAGAATAAAAAAAAAAATCTTAAAAAAAAACAAACAAAAAACAAAACAAAACAAAAGATGGTCCAAACTGGATGCTGCTGTGAGTCAGACAGGTTGAGCAAAGCAGAAAACCACTGCTTCATGGGAGAGAACATCTACTGCTTATATGATGTTGGAGTTTGATTAAAACTAAAACTGGCGTGTAAAAAAAAAAAAAAAAAATTAAGTTCCCTGAACTAGTAAATATGATAAATGATAATATCCATCAATAGCTTTCACACACACATAAAAAAAAGGCACACAATTCATTTCAAATTTACATATTCATTATGATACATATACATGTATACAGCTCACAACTCATTTTAAATTCATGTATGCTGTAATCATCATGATAAATATAAATGTACAATGTTCAATAGAGACACTGTAAACCAAATTCAGGGTAAC
This sequence comes from Conus betulinus, assembly GCA_016801955.1. Classification (NCBI taxonomy): domain Eukaryota; kingdom Metazoa; phylum Mollusca; class Gastropoda; order Neogastropoda; family Conidae; genus Conus; species Conus betulinus. Next base: position 8,184 of record JADBJO010005826.1, read on the forward strand.
TTGACTATCTCACACACATACACTCACATGTGTGCGCACGCATGTGCACACACTCACAAATATGCACTCATTTAACAAAAATCAAGTCACATAAACAAGATAACATACTAAAACAGTCATCTTGATAACAATTACACTGATCATACTATCTTGCTAGCACCAGAACTGCACACACACACACACACACACACACACACACACACACACACACACACACACACACACACTCACACACATACACATACACTATCTTATGTGCACAAAAACGTGTGGCACACGTCATGCTCACTACCACACATAAACAAATTCATCTCTATTCATGCTGTGAGCAAATTATGCAACTAAAGCAGACCCGGTCAGCACAGGTAGACAGACACACATGTAATTTACACACACAGAAATGTGCGTCTATCATAATGCTTCATAGCACAGTGGCACATTCTATCTGCATCTGCCCATTCAAACCATTTACCATCTGTATCCCTGATGAGGATATACACATGCCATGTGTACAGTGGCACATCGTCTCTGTCCTTCCTTTCAAACCAAAACATGTGTATACCTGATGTTACTTGTTAGGATAAACCTTGGCACATTCATCCCTTGTCTTCCCTGTCAAACCAAAATGTCTGTATGCCTGATGTTATGATACACCTTGGCACATTCTATTCCTTGTCTTGGCACATTCTATTCCTTGCCTTCCCTGTCAACCAAAATGTGTGTATGCCTGATGAGTGTGGGAAGACAATGCCAGGTGGCGAATGTATTTACCCATGTATGCATGTATGTGTGATTTTTTTTTTCTTGTTGACCGGCATTACCATGCATTGTGAACTGTCTTCCTCTTGGCCTCGGCCTCCGCCCTGCTTGGAGACTTCTTCCATCAAATTCATCATGCCCTTGGTTTTCTTGAACTCTGGGGCATTGGGGTCAATATGCATATTAGGGTCAGTGTACAGACTGCCGAAACGAGAGTGATCCAACTTCATTTCAAAGGAGTCCATGGCCTCGGCCTCCACCTGCTTGCGTTTCTTGCCTTTCTTCTTTTTCTTGCCTTCGCTTTCTTCTTTCATGATCTGCATGAGGCTGAAGTGTTGTGGTCGTTATCTTCTTCCTTCATCAGCAGCGCCAATGATGCCCTGTCTTTCCTGTCTGCCTCACTTTCTTCCTTGTTCTCCTCTTGCTGTCTCTTTTTCTTCCTCTCCTTCTTCTTCTTCTTCGTTGGTTCCTCGGTTGGCTCATCATTGAAGAACTCGTCATCAAAGCCCAGGTCTGGGTGTCTTCAATGCCTTGCTCCCTCAGTCTCTGCTGCTTTCGCTCTCGCTTTTTCTCTTTCTTCTTGTCTTTCTTCTTCTGCTGGTATTCTTCCCAAGGGGTCAGTTTCTTCCTAGCTTGGGTTTTTAGCATTTTTGGATTGGCGCTTGGCTGCCACGTGTACTGCATCTCTCCTTCTACCTCTTCTTCATCTGCAGAGACATCTGAATTCTGGTTCTGTCCATTCTGCTTATCCTTATTCTTCTTTTTGTCTTTCTTTTTCGTTTTTTCTGTCTTCCTGCTTTCAGTTTTGACAGTGTCTAGCTTCCGCTCTTCTTCATCTTCACTGTCTCCCTCAGCCTCTTCTTCATCTTCACTTCCACTACCAATTTTTGCAGAAAACAGCATCTCCTCGTCTTCATCTTGTTCACTTTCTTCACCTGAAGTCTGTGAGTCACCATCCTTCTCTTTCACTGCTTTGTCATCCTCTAAGCCAAGAAGTTTTCTGTACGTCTTCACATCCTTCTTGTTTTTCTTTTTCCTCGGTCTCTTTGAGTTTGTCTCCTCTTCACTGCTGTCCTCAGAAGATGAAGCGATGAGGTCATCAAATTTGTTAGAGCCTAGGTCCTCCTCTGTGAATTTCTTCTGCATGGTTTTGGTCAGGCGTTCAATGCTGGTCTCATCCCAGGTGACCTGAACTTTGGCCTGACACAAGGCAGTGGTGGTGAATGTCGAGGGCTTAAATTTGGACAGATCTGACACGGGCAGTACAACTGTCTTTGGGAGTTTCCTCAAACGTCATGCCTTCAGGGATGAAACGTAAGTCTACACGACAAGCAGACTTTTCATACTCCATGGAATCACACTCTTCATAAAGCTTGTTGGCAGTTTTTGCTTTGCTGTCACAGACGATGACGGCATAATAATACGCCAGGCGGTTGAGCTGATACTGCCGCAGTTTGGCAGGGTTCAGTTTTCCGATACGACTGTCGTCTCCCTTGTCATCCCTTTCCCGAAACTCCCTTGGTCCCAGTTTTTCTCCTCTTCGGCCATCTTCTCGCGACCCAGTTCAGAGGGGTAGATAGTGACACTCTGCACTGCCCCGTCCTGAGGAACAAAGGAAGTGAAGAGCACATAGAGGTCTCTGGCCTTGATCCTGTCCCAGTCCATATTGCACAGAGCCAGGCGGGAGGTGATCTCCTCAGCCTCAGGGGCATTGCGGTCTGGTTCGTTCCAGTTGTGATCCAGGATGCCTTCCTCCTCCTGCTCCTCCTCCTCCTCCCCATCATCTTCGTCCTCGCTGGCCTGATCATCGTCGGATGACTCTAGAACGCCAACGCCTCTGGCGTAGTCGGGTGCATCTTCTTCAGCGTAAGATCTGGGAAGTCTGGGAAAAAAAAAAAAAAGGATGCAAAAGCTGAATGAAATACTTTGAAAATCTGAAAGAATATAACACAAAAATAAGAAGAAAAAACTGCCTTAAAGAAAGTGCCTGTGGGCAAATGTGTTGTCACTGAATGTGTTCTACAGCATCAATGAGTAAAGAGTATTTCATAATTCATGTGTGCATGTATAGAATTATACATGAGTGTGTTGCGCATGTATACATGCGTGTGTGTGTGTGTGTGTGTGTGTGTGTGTGTGTGTGTGTGTGTGTGTGTGTGTGTGTGTGTGTGTGTGTGTGTGCGCGCGCGCGCGCGCGTGCAGCAGTGGTGTGCAAAATGACACATTGTGCCAAAAAACAAACATGCAGCATGGCACTGCCTCAGTTCCTGTGTTTACAGTTTAGTGTCTGACAAACTCTTTAAAAAAAAAGTTTCTATGCAATTTAGTGCTTACTTTATGATGAACTCTAGTCTAGCACAACAGACATTTGTTGCATTTGATATCATGAGCCAGTGATCTGCGCTGGTGGGAGACACAGGACCATGCCTCAGTTATGAGTCAAATAACAGATAACATTGTTATTTGTTGGTTGTTATTAACAACCAAAAAGGACCTTTTCAAATTGTTAAGATGATAAAACTTTGCTTCAAATAGATAAATTCATTCAGTAACTGATTAATTGATGGGGTGTGATACTGAATTTGAAGAGTTAAAGAAATGAGAGTCAAAATATGGGGTTATCAAAATAGGCAGATATCAATCACGGATAATTAATTTTGTGCACCAGTCAGTCAGGCAGTGCGGTGGAACAGCTTGGATATGTGGTATTTCACCTTAAAAAAAAACAGAAGAAACAAATCTAATACACATTGCTCTAAGTTCATAATGGCCTTAATTCTACATTCTCCACCAGGAGTATTCAGACCAGTGTATCCAATAAATGTGCTATTCTTACAGTCTGTTTGAGAGAGAGAGAGAGAGAGAGAGAGAGAGAGAGAGAGAGAGAGAGAGAGAGAGAGAGAGAGAAAGACAGAGTGTAATTGTAAATGTGGGACAGAGGACAGAGTGCGACTACAGGGGGAGGGGAGTGGGGAGGGGGGAAGGGGGAGCGGGGAGACAGAGACAGAGACAGACACAGTCAGGGAGAGAGTTGATTCTTTTGAAAATTTCAGAATATTAATAAACAACTAAATACATGTGCCCACCCCCACAAACATTTGTTTGTAAACACACACACACACACACACACACACACACACACACACACACACACACACACACACACACACAGATGCGTGCACAGAACCAAGTATAAATTCTGCACTAGAGTTTTCCACACAGCAAAATAAACAGCATCTACATGTCACGCATGCCGAGACCAGCAGGCAGGCTTCTGGCGAAACAGATCCTGTGCCAACCAGATCGCCAGCCTCAGGATCATCATCGAACAGTCCTTGGAGAGGAACTTGCCCCTTTACATCAACTTCATCGACTATGAAAAGGCCTTTGACAGTGTAGATAGACAGACACCATGAAGCTACTGAGGCACTATGCAATACCATGCACATATCAGGGTGGCTCATGCAGGCCAGTTGTCAGACAGTTTTGAGGTGAAGACAGGAGTGCTCCAGGGATGTCTGTTGTCACCTTTCCTCTTCCTCCTGGTCATCGACTGGATCATGAAGACCACAACAACAGGCAGGAACAATGGGATACAATGGACACACTGGACGCAGCTAGATGACCTTGACTTTACTGACTACCTTGCACTCCTCTCCCACAGTCACACACGGATGCAGGACAAGTCCACCCGCCTTGAGACAACATCAACAGGAACAGGGCTCAAGATAAACAAGAAGAAGACTGAGCTGATGAAGATCAATACCACAGGCAGCAGCCCAGTCACAGTCGGATGCGAGCCCATCAGGGAAGTAGATTCCTTTGTCTACTTGGGAAGTGTAGTTGACAAGCAGGGGGGCACCGACTGAGACATTATGGCCAGGACAGGCAAGGTACGAGCAGCGTTCATCATGCTAAAGAACATCTGGGCCTCAGGAGAGATCAGAAGGACAAAATTGCGTATTTTCAATTCAAACCTGAAGTTGGTTCTGCTCTACGGCTGCGAGACTTGGAGAATGACCATGGCAATACAACAAAAAATTCCGACCTTCATCAACACCTGTCTGAGGGCGCATCTCAAAATCAGATGGTCAGAGACGATCAACAATGAAGATCTATGGAAGCAAGCAGGACAGGAACAGTGGCCAGGCAGATTCTGCAGAGGAAGTGGGGCTAGACTGGATACACTCTCAGGAAGCCAGCACCCAGCACCACACGCCAAGCCCTGACATGGAACCCGCAGGGGAAATGGAAGAGAGGCCGACCTCGCAGCAGCTGGAGGTGAGATACTGAGGCAGAGATAAAGAGGCAGGGGACCAACTGGACAGGCATTCAGCGAGCAACCCAGAACCGAGATGGCGGAGTGTTGCCTATGCTCACCTTTGAGTAAGTAACATGTCACGCAGACTGCAAGTGCAACAGTGATCACAATAACTAAAAATGAAATGTTACTGAAATTTTTTGGGGCCAAGTGCACTGCCATTTGGGTAAATGAAGATCATTCTGAAATTTCACGCCCGTCCAGGCAGGGAACTTTTGACACCCCCCCCCCCCACCCCCCCCCCTTTCATCTTCTCCCCCGCCCGTCCCCCCAGTGCCAGTACAATGGCCATCCTACCTTTTTGAGTCTTGACTTGTGTGTGTGTGTGTGTGTGTGTGTGTGTGTGTGTGTGTGTGTTTAAGTAGATCTGGTAAATTTCATAAATGTAAAAAAAACATAGGCATGATCAAGCACAAAGTGCAATGTTTTCATTACCCCAAGTCGCTCGAAATAAAAAATTACCCATCAATATTGCTTTAGATCTATTTGAAAAGATGGTTGTACCTGTGCTATTATATGGCTGTGAAATATGGGGTTATGAAGATATCAAAATCATAGAAAGCTTGCAACTTAAGTTCTTAAAGCATTTACTCCAACTTAATCACAGTACCATGACAGAGTTATTATATGGGAACTTGGGATTTATCCGTTGTCTGTGCAAATTAAAACCCGAATGATCCGATTCTGGATCTCACTAGCAACTCAAACGGATAAATATTCGAGTAAATATATTGTTTTATATGACTTGTAAAAAATGGTATTCATGTGTCTGGGTGGATAAAGTGTATACAAAGCATTTTTGTAGAAACAGGCTATGATTGTATTTGGGAAACACAGCAGTTTTCTAATGAAAGATCGTTATGTAGAAACATTTCTTTATCTCTTTGAAAGATAACTATGTATGTTCATGGAATAGGGTGTTACATTCAAGTAATAAATGCCTATTCTATAGAAATTATAAAACAGATTTCAAATGTGAAAATTACATTGAACAATTACCTGATCTATATATAATTCCCTTAATTAAATTCCAATGTAGTAATCACACAAACTCATGATTGAAGTAGGAAGAAGACTTGGTCTTGCCTGCAAGGAATGCTTTGTAAAGATTGTAAACAAGATGTTGGAGACGAATTTCATTTCATTATGGAATGCCCAATGTATGAAGAGTTACGAGTACGTTTTATTCCCAGAAAGTATACGAGTGTGAAATCTGTTTACAACCTGTGCAGACTATTCTCAGCTGGCAAGAATGTTCTGTTAAGGTTGAGTAAATATTTAAAATTCAGCAAAATGGTGTAAGTTTATGATGACCAGCCTGCTCTATGTTTTAGTGATTATGCCATTACGCCTTTAATACACATAAAACGCTTCCTGCATTTTGCTTCGTCCTTTTGTGTCATGTTGAAGTGGATTACATTGTTTTTTTTCTTTTGTTTTATGTCCTCCATACCCCCAAAGGGGTGACAGGATAATTAAATCTTGAATCTTGTGTGTGTGTGTGTGTGTGTGTGTGTGTGTGTGTGTGTGTGTGTGTGTAAGTGTGTGTGTGTGTGTGTGTGTGTGTGTGTGTGTGTGTGTGTGTGTGTGTGTGTGTGTGTGTGTGTGTGAGTGTGCGTGTTATCTGTGTGTGTGTGTGTGTGTGTGTGTGTGTGTGTGTGTGTGTGTGTGTGTGTGTGTGTGTGTGTGTGATCTGTGTGTGTGTGTGTGATCTGTCTGTGTGTGTGATCTGTCTGTGTGTGTGATCAGAGTGTGTGTGTGTGTGTGTGTGTGTGTGTGTGTGTGTGTGTGTGTGTGTGTGTGTGTGTGTGTGATTATGGCACATGTGTGTCACTGTGAGTGAGTGAGTGAGTGAGTGAGTGAGTGTGTGTGTGTGTGTGTGTGTGTGTGTGTGTGTGTGTGTGTGTGTGTGTGTGTGTGTGTGTGTGTGTGTGTGTGTGTGTATGCGTGAACATGAGTATGAGTGTTTTAGACTTAAGTCTACTGAAAGTGAAACCCCAAAAAGTGCCCAACCATCTGGGCAAGGGATTTTTTACTGTGACTTGCCTGACTGGGAAAGCAGAAAAAAGTCTATTGTTAAGTCCTGACTTAAGATTTCTACCTAATCTTTCATTCTGCCTATCTATCTAAATTTGTATGCTTAAGAGCATGTCTGTCAGTTTATCTCAACATGTTACCACAGATCTGTTTGACTTATCTGTCTGAGATTATTTCTGCTACCAAGTTATGTTTTCATACTTGTCTCAATGTCTGTTAGATTTTTTTTTTTGTCTGTTACTGGTGTTACTGTTAAGGACACTACCTGAACATTCCTGTCAATTTTACGAAAATTTGGAAACTGGGTAGAGACAGAATGTTGCCCAAGACTGAACCCACTAAACTTGGTGCAGATAAGAAAGAAGTGAACCAGGATCTGTTAGACCTTAGCCAAAAAGTATGCACTGTCCTAACTGCCTTTCTGGTTGGTCACTTTTTTTTTTTTGTCTGTTGAACTTGAAGAATATTCTTCCTGTTTTTCACTATTATAATAATTCACTCCCTCTGTTCTAATTCTTGTCCTCCTCCCCTCCCCACCAGCCATCCCACCACCCCATACTATCCCTCTCTGAATTCAATATGCTCACAACACCCCCCTATTCTCAGAAAATTTTTCCACTACGTTATTCTTTCCATTTCTTCTTTTAATTTGTTTCTTCTTCTTTCTCTTATTTGGTTGTCCTGCCCAAATGGGACCAATAGGTTGAAAAACACTGTAATTGGAATCAGTGTAGTGTCTGCTGAAGTAGTAACTAGCTGTTTGTTTTATTCTCCAATTTCAGTAGTGTAAAATATGACATCATCACAAATCATGACTGGCCTGTCAAAAATCAGAATGACCAACCAGTGTGGCCATATATCCACAACAGCCCCTAAACAGGAAGGACAGATCACAAAAATTGAGGCTGTGCAACGAAGATCAGCACGTTTCGTTTTGATTTGTTACAAAAGAACCGCTAGTGTCTCCAACATGTTACACCACCTCGGATGGACATTCCTACAAAGCCGACGTAAGATCGTAAGGCTCACCGTTATGTACAAAATCATTAAAAACATGGTCCAGGTGGATTTTGGCAAAATTTGTAAATCCGAAAAGCCAAAGTTGAGAGCACCTAAGGAGAGGGACAGAAGAGCACACTCAGGGCAGCTTGTTAGACTTCAGTGTCAATGGGACTAATGGAGTTATTTGTTCATCCCTGAGTGGAACGATTCACTGACTGAGCCTGTGGTTCGAGCCGCTTCTCTTGGCGTGTTCACGTCGGGAGCTCGTAAACTCCACCAGTAGTCACAAGCTGTTTTTTTTTTTTTTTTTCTCTTTTTTTCTTTCTGCACCTACCCCTCCATTACAAATGTCAGAATAATCAGCCTGTTGATCGATGACACTATACAGATGAAGATGAAACATATACTATATGATAATCAATCCATTCACAAAAAAAAGTTTTGTTTTAATACAAGAGTTAGACATAGAGGAGTTAAATCATGGCTCTTAAGCCTTATCTATCAGGAGACATTGAGCTCAATCCTGGTCTGTCCACCAAAGTAAAATTCCATGCCGAGTCTACAATTTGCGAGTCACATGGAAACATAAAGCAGTTGCCTGTGACGTTTGCGATACATGGTATCACACCAAATGTATGTTATTAAACTCAGCAGTTTATGAAGCATTATGCAATAGTGATATATCTTGGACGTGTTTTACCTGCGGGCTTCCAAACTTTAGTTCGAGACTTTTTGAAGATTCTATTGAAAATTGCAGCTCAGAAAGCAACCGTTTTGATCCTGTCTCACCAGACCGATCCCCAAAAGATAACTTGAAATTCTGTCCTAAGTTTGCATCCACCCAATTCTAAAACTGATAAAACCTAAAATCATAAAGCGCAACCAAACTCCAAATCATCAAAAGAAAAAGATAAACTTAAATGCATAGTCATAAACTTTCAATCACTTGTGAAGAAAAAGGAAGAACTCAGTAATTTAGTCACCAATAAAAACACTGATGTTGTAATTGGAACAGAAACTTTGCTAGAATCTGGAACATCCAGCAGTGAGCTTCTAATGGAGGATTTTGATATTTATATAGAAAGGACAGACTTGGAAAAAAGGTGGGGGAGTCTTGATTGCCATTCGGAAGAACTTAGCCAGTGAGTTTTTATATCAAGGCAAAAATAGTGAAAGTTTATTTTGTAGGATTAATTTTAGAATAAGAGACCTGTCATTGTTGGATCAGTATACAGACCTCCAGACTTAGATGAAAATGTATGTTCATCTATTTGCAGAGACATTTCGGACATTGTTTTGGCCAAAAAAAGGCAATATTATGGATTGGTGGAGACTTTAAACTTACCCGATATTGATTAGCTTGAAGATGCCATACTTGGTAATCAGTACAATAAAAACATTAATTCTCAGTTTTTTGATACCACCAAAGACCTTGGATTAGTGTGCTGACTGCACAGTCAGTTGAAATACCAACACATGGCAACGCATTCCTGGATTCATTTTTCACCAATTGTCCAGGCGCTTTAGGCAATCAGGGATTAATTGCAGGCCAGGGCGATCATGATATAATTCTCTTAGAGAGCAACTTTCAATCCTTCCGAAGAAAACCCCCTAAATGTACCATCAGACTCTGGAACCAAGCAGACTTACCAAAATTACGCAGGGATACTCATGATTTCAGTCATCTTTTTTTGAGGTCTCATAGTGTTAAAGATAATGTCAGTGACCTTTGGAAGTGTATAAAAACTAACTTGGAATTTATTATGGATGACAACATACTTACTTACTAGATAACTTCAAGCAAGAACACCAGCCATGGATTAATACAAAAACTAAACGTTCGTTGAGAAGGAAACATCGGTTTTCTAAGAAACTGAAACTACACCCTAATTCAGAAAGATTACTGACTAGGTATTTATTTAACATATTAAAAGAAGGTGTCAGAGAGAATACATGTAGGCTTGCTCACTCCAATTATGTTAATTCGATGATTTCAGAAGATGATCATCAAAACAGAAATTATGGTCTTACTCTTACATAAGAAGTAAGAGACAGGACAACATTGGGATTCCAGACCTGAGAAACAACCAGAATAACCTAGTACAGGACCCTGAAGGAAAAGCAGATCTGATCTACTAAACAGTTTTGTTCGGTTTTCTAAAATCCCAAGCCTTTAATTCAGCCCTGATATGACCCTTTGCGGTCGGCTGGGCTATAGCAACATTATCTCTTATCCCAAGCCTTAAATTAACATAAACTAAAGGATGATGATAAACTCCCTGAAATGCAAAATATTAAAGTAAGCAAAGCAGGAGCATTTATGTTACTGATCAACATCCATGAAAACAAAGCTACTGGTCCTGATGGCATTCCTGGCAAGCTCTTAAAATTATGTACCAATGAACTGACTGAGGTATAGGTATACCAACTACTTTACCAAGCTTCACTGGACCAGGGAGGAATACCTGATGAGTGGCGAGATGCTAGCATTGTTCCTTTATCAAAAACTAAAAAGGGGGTGACAAAACAAAAGCAGAACTATATCTCTTACATCAATATCAGCAAAACTACTTGAACACATATAGTAGCATAATGGACCATTTTGACAAACATGACTTCTTAAATAATGCCCAGCATGGTTTTAGACAGTGAAGGAGTTGTGAGACTCAACTTGTATGTATTTCAACTCTCAATGATTTTAATAACTGTCTTAACAACAGACAGCAAATAGATGCAATTTTATCAAACTTTTCTAGGCCTTTGATAAAGTTGACCATGAGGGCTTGCTGCTTAAATTAGAACACATTGGCATTGATGGTTCTTCGCTAAAATGGTCTTGATCATTCCTCATTGAGAGAACGCAGAAAGTTGTTGTGGAAGGGTCATCATCCCATTGTAAACCAGTCTTGTCAGGTGTACGATAGGGAACTGTTCTGGGGCCCTTGTTTTTCTTAATTTATATAAATGATATAAGTAGAAATCTCTCTCCTGGAACTACTATTTAAGACTTTTTGCAGATGACAGCTTAGTATATAGAACAATCAGAAGCAAGAATGATACACACATTCTACAAGATCTAAATGGTTTACAAGAGTGGGAAAGAACTTGGAAAATGGAATTCATCCCCAGAAGTGCCAAGAGTTGCGTACATGTAATAAAAACGCTCACCAACTAGATCAGAATATTCTATTCACAATACTATTCTTAAGAAACCAATGCTGCAAAATATCTAGGCGTGATTATGGATAGTCATTTCAAATGGGAAGAACATTACAATTTAGTATGTAAGAAAGCAAATAACATCTTGGCTTTCTTATACAGGAATATTAACGACTGCCCCCAAAAGGTTAAAGACAACTGTTATAAAACACTGGTTAGACCAGTACTGGAATATGGTTGCTCAATCTGGGATCCTTACCATTGAAAGGACATTGATAACCTTGAAAAGATTCAGAAGAGAGCAGCACGGTTCATAACAGGGAACCATATCAGAGAGAAGGGGAATACTAGAAAGAACATGAGGAAATCAGAATGGAAACCCTTAGAAGAGAGAAGAGCTTTTATCAAACTTAATATCTTCCAGGGTTCATACCAATTAGTCAAAACAAAATTCCATACTTTTTCCATACCTTTCCAAGACCTCAGCAATATTTTTCCATGACCAAAATCCAGGACTAAACCCACCCCCATCTCACCTCCCACTCACCCCTCAACCTTCATATTATATATGCGCGCTTCACACACACACACACACACACACACACACACACACACACACACACACATTATATATATATATATACACACACACACACACACACACACATTATACACACACATACACTCAAAATGATACACACACAAATGCAAGTGAACACAACAGAATGAACAATTCACTTACCAATCACACACCATCATTTACAGTCACAGTTCCTTTACCATTAAATGTAATTTAAAATTTACACATTCTACTCACACACCTGAAAATGTATCTTGATCCCAGTTTTACTTTTTGATTTCTTCCACTTTCTTATTTATCAGACTTAAGCAGGTCTTTCACACACAAATTTCCAGTTTCCTCTTCTTTGTTCACACTGCCAGCACTTGAATCACAGTATCATTTAACAGTCACAGTTCCTTTACCATGCAAAGAGTAGCCATTTAGATGTAATGTAAAATTTACACAATCCCACTCACACCTGAAAATGTATCCTATCCCAGTTCTTTTTGATTTCTTCAACTTCTCATTTATCTGGGCCTCAAGAACAGAAACTTCAGCTGTCTTGTCCTTAGCAGATCTACGGAGAGCATTTGACTTTGCTATGAAGGTGAAGTTTAGTGTTCTTTCTGCTTTCTCAGCAAACTCATCAGCAGACTTACGCAGGTCTTTGACACAAATTTGGCTCGAAATTTATTGCCGTCCGATGCTTTTTCGATCCAGTTCTGGTACTGGCTATTGGTCAACCACGCTTGGCTGAATACACACTTTCCCATTTTTTAAATTCTTGCCGTGCAGGCACAAACGATGGAGAAAAAATCATAGAACGGAAGTTGGGGCTGGAAAATTGCGCACATGCGCACACTCGACACAAGGGAGACTACTCGGATGGCAAACAAATAATTCTGCAGTTCGGAAGCGCGAGTGTTGACGGGGTGGCAAATCGACATCGACCTTTTCCGAAATTTGATGTAAATAATTTTGTTTCAGTTCATGACTTGAACGTTCATGACAGAACTCTGGAAATTTCATGACTTTTCCAAACCCTGCTGGGTAAAAGCAAATTTTCCAAGACTTTTCCAGCCCTGGAAAAGCCTTTCCCATTTTTCCAAGACTTTTCCAGACTTCCAGGACTCGGTACGAACCCTGATCTTCTTCAAAGACAGAGTTAAACTAGTTGATGATATACAATGGAGCAACTAGTATTGAATAAAAAAAAGCACCAGGAGTGGTGGTCAGTCTTATGCCATACCTGCATCAAACAACAATGACAGCCATCTACATCTTCTTTTTACCCTAGTTCTGTACGGCTGTGGAACTCACTGCTGGGTGCCATCAAGATTGCCACAAATGCAGTCTCATTCAAGAATCAAATTGATACGACAGTCTTGAGATCTGCATATTGACTGATTTTTCTATTTTAACCTGCCCAGATATTTTATTGTTACCTGGGCATGAATCTGGCCATTGCTTTTAACTTTTTGCATATCGTGTGTGACTCCTTGTTGCCAAATTTCGCTGCAGGGACCAACAGGCTGAGTCGCACTTTATTTTTATTTTATTTCATTTTTACTTTTTAAAATGCGCGCTGGTGACCTACTTGTTTTTTGAGTGAACCAGTACTTTAGGAAGAAGAAGAAGAAGAAGACAACAGGTAATTCACAATGCGTATTTCTGTGAAGAGACTATCTGCTGTCACTTGGTAAATGTCAATTCAGTCACCAACATTTACTTACCATCATCACTAGATTCTCCTTTCGATATGGAATTATCTGCGTCTTCCTCTGCCTCCACGTCTTTTTTTTTTCTCCTTCACGTTCTTCACTCGCCTCACGCTCATCTTCTGTCCCACTGCTTTCTGCATCATCACCATCATTTTCATCTTGTTCCTCCTCTCTGCCGCTTGATTCTTCTTCTCTGTCACTTTCTTCAGCCTCTGACTTTTCCTCTTCACTTGAATCTTTTTCCTCCTCTGAATCTGATTCGTACTGGTACAGCCTCCTCAAGTCTTCTTTGGTTGACGAGTTGACAGGTCGTCCACGTTTGTCCAAGAACTTAATATTGAACTCCTTATCTTGCAGCATAGATTTGAACCTCGAATCGATCTTCACCTTTTTCTGTTTGTAATTAGGCTTGAATCGAGGATCTCTGGCCGTATGGGCAAAGCGTGGATCTTTTCAATGTCTTCCATACTTCTTGCTTTTTCAGAGGACACAACAGATTTTTTGCCTTTCGCCATGTGTACATGAAAACCGGAAGTCGTAGTCCGAAATTTGATTGTACCAAATAGCCAACATTAGTACAGCCACTGTTTCACGAAAAAAAAGAGTTATTTACAAAAAAGCAATCGTGATCATTTTGTAATTCATATGGGTATATCTGAATATTTTTTGTCTAATTACAGATTGATATTTGATTGTGGACCTTCAATTCTTACTTTTTTCTTTGACTGCTTCCGGTAATGTCATGGCGACAGCTTCCATAAATTGCGGAGTTGAATTGTTTTGAGAAGTGTTCTGCCTGAAAAGTTTGTTTCCCTTTCCAGATAATTTTTGTCTGTTGTTTTATGATTTTGTTTGTAGTATTGCGCAGCGTATATTGTCTGTTCATATTGTTTATTTAACACATTGCCACTGTAAAAATTCATCTGTACAGCATATTTTGCCAACATCTTAATTTGTATTTAGGACATGTATATGATTATGATACCATTAACTATTATTATTGAATTGATACTGTAGTGTCAGATTTCAGTTTAACTCTCCCACCCTCCCTCTCTCTGTATCTCTCTCTCTTTCTCTCTCTCTCTCTTATTTTGCATTGTTGACCCTACTCAGGGCGAGGACTGGATGTAAAAAAGCACATCAGTGCTTATCTATTATCCTCGTAAATAAAGAATTTTGTCTTGTCTTGTCTGTCTGTCTGTCTATCTGTCTCTCTCTCTCTCTCTCTCTCTCTCTCTCTCTCTCTCTCTGTTTCTCCTCTCTGATGTATTGAATGAGAGCTCCTCGCTGTCATTCTCACTTCGTTTGAATGTTATGCAGAGATTTTGAATTAGTTCAAGGTAAAGGTGCGTGTCATGCTCCCCCCCCCCCCCCCCTCTCTCTCTCTCTCTCTCTCTCTCTTCACTTTTTAAATCATGGTCAGTGTTATTATGTCTGGAATTTGAAGTTAGTCTCAGCCCTCTCTCTCTCTTGCTTTCCATTCATGCCATGTTTCAGTGTCATTTTCACTAGAACTTTGTTGAATAGTTACTGAAAATTTGAGCATGTTTACACCCAGAGAGTGAGCTAGAAATCTAGATGAAATCCAAAGAGTATGTGTTAAAAAAAAAAGGGGAAAAAGATTAAAAGGAAAAAAAAAATCGAAGTGGTGATCATGCTAATTGATTATGAAGGCTCACATCTTTTGGCTGTACTGAAAATTTCTTCATCAGTTTTGGCTTTACAGATTTTAAAAAGTTGATTTTAAATTTCATTTCTTCTCTGGTAATTTATTGATTGAAACTGCAGTAAATTGCACAGTAACTCCAAATTATCACAACATGAAAGCATCAAGTTGAAAGCCTTAAACTAAGTTAAAGTGAAAGATCTATAGACTGTGACATATATTTTATTATGAAATTACTGGAGTGACAGGTTTGGTCACTACCTAATTGTGTAGCATGTTTTCTCCTATGCCACTTAAAATCACTGAAATCTTTCTATGGTGTTCTCTAGAAATTTCAGATGAAATGGATTTCCTACTTGAGGGAAACTCCTTATGGAGAGAAGTCATTGCACAATGCTTACCCAGGGATTGACCCATTTATTTATTTAATGATTCACACATTCAGTTACATTTACATGCTCACTAATTTACTAACTGACTGGCTCTGATCATTGTGTCCAGGGGAACAGGTTTAATCAGAACAAGCAACAACAAAGGCCAGTCAAAATGCCGGCCAAAAAGAAGAAGAAGTCGGGCAAGCTGTCCAAGATGACAGATGAGGAGAGGATTGCTTACGAAGAGCAGAAACGTCTGGCTGAGGAGGAGATGAGGAAGAAGAAGGAGGACATGTTGTCACAGTTCTTGAAGGTAAAAGTGTATGTATGTGTGCATAGATGGGTTCACATACATGTACATATATGCTTCCTAATCACCTCTCCATCTTCTCCCAAATTCATCATTCCTATTCATGCATAGTGTGAAGTTTGGTCTGCTTGTTCTTCACCCAGTGCCCAGACAAACTCAGAGACTGACTGATGAAATAACATTTTCTGACCCTAAAAACTACGGACATTTTCAAGGAAAAACGTTGTGCACCATGCCAAGCCAAAGAATGCAAAAAACAAAAAACAAAAGGTAAAAAAATAGCATGGAGCAAAGTGACTTGGCAGCAGTGCAGTGCTCCTCTGGTTGGTTGTCTTATGATGACTTGACATTGGCTAATCTATGTAGATTACTTGTGCCAAGCTTTGACAGGTTGGGCTAGGCCGCAGCTGTGAACAAGGAGTCAGAATGAGCAGTGTGGATGCAGTGGCACAGAAGATGGGACAGCAAACCCCCTCCCCCCCCCCCAAAAAAAAAAAAAAAAAAAACCCCTGTAAAAGAGCAACCCATCAACTAGTTTTCCTTTAACTAAGGCCAGAATATGCAGCGACAGTCCCTTGATGTTGATCCAGGTTGCATCTGGAGGTATCCTTCAATCATTTGACAATACATGTTTACACCTTTTCATACCTCTTCTGTACACAATTTCTGATTTCAATGCATGATTCACCCTCATTTCTGGAAATCTTTGTTTTTTCAAGCGACAGCTGATTTCTCTCGACAGGACAAGCTGGCCAAGGAGGAGAGAGCGTCTCGGTTTAATCTCCACAAGTTGAACCACCAGTGGCGCAACATCATGAGGGAAGCCAAGTCGCGAGAGCTGAAGAAGGACATTGAGATCCTGAGCCAGACCTTCGAGCGTGTCATTGATCGTAAGGATGCTGTCATCAAGTCCTTGTCCAAGGATCTGGCCGAGGCGGAGGAGCAGTATGCCATGGGGTTCCGCAGCCACCTCCAGAATATCGACTATCTGATTGGTTGGTAGAGTGACCAGGCTGGAAATATGGTTTGGGTGCATGAATGAAGATCTTGTACATCACATATTTTGTTTGAATATGTAAATATCCATACACATGATTTATGATCAACAGTCATGAAACTTACACAGAGGGAGGCATTTACCTGTACGTGAATGCCCATGTGTCGACTTTATGCAAACCTCTCACATGCACACATACAAAAATGCCCATGCACACACATGCACACACACACACACACACACACACACACACACACACACACACACACACACATTCACATTCACAGCACCCCCCCTCCCCTCACCCACATGTACACACGCACACACACACACACACACACACACACACACACACACACATGCACGCGCGCGCCGCACACTCACACACATACACACACACATGCGCATGTGTGTGCACACGCACACACATACCACACACACGCAAATGCGTGCGCGCGCGCGCGCACACACACACACACACGTACACACACACACGCACACACACACACACACACACACTCTCAGATGTAGCTGAATTAACCCCAAAGAAGCGTTCGTACAATGGCAGTGACTTCTTCCTTGATGTTTATATATTTCTGAGATCATTGTGTGATCTTTGAGGTTGTTTATGTAATTGATTATGCATTTATGTGTGTGTGTACACGTATGCATTTGTCTGTATGTTCATGCTTTTGACATTGAAAACATGTTAAAATTGTTGCCCTTTGGTTTGGGCTAATAAATGTAGATACAGTGGACAGATCATTAATATGTTTTTTTTCTGATGTAGGGATGGGTGAGGATGGGGTAAATGGGAGTGGGATGGGGGGTAAGTAGGTCAGAATAATATGCCCAGTGGTACAAAATACAGTTTTGACAACTGGAAGCTACACGGGAGAAGGGTAGAGAGAGTTATGTAGCTTGAAGGCAAATTGCCGGTGGCTGCTATTCTTTCTTGATATCCTGTGACTGTTTAATAGCTAGTTCAGTCGTTCACTCTTGCCTTTCTTTTCCCATGTGTACATTGTTTTTACTCAGTTTTTTGAGAAACAGAAACTCTAGACAATACTGGTGCTACAGCTGATTGTTTTCCTCCCTTTCTTGTATCTCCCCACACTCTGTTCTTTATCCCGTTCCTGCTTTCTTACCCACTTAACTGATCATTCACATATATTCACATATCCTTCTCTTACTGTTTTTACCAACCTATATATCTGTTAGCCTGCGTACATGAACTCTAACAACACCACAGGAAAGTCTTGACTGTTAGGAGTGAGCAACTTTGTGTTCGGGTGTGCCTTCTGTCACCACTCTGACCTCCTCCTAATTTGCCTCTCTGTGTTCATGGCTTTCATCAGACCTCCAGAAGCAACGACTGCGGACGCTGGAGGAGGAGTGTGCCGAGGAGCTGGAGATTGTGCGGGAGGAGTTTGACACAGAGCGTGCCATGCAGATGGAGCAGCACAACAAGGAAATGAACGACATCGCAGACATCCTCTTTGCCATGGAACAGAATTTCCAGGAGCGAGAGAACGATGCCAAGGCTGAATTCCAGAGCATGCGGGATGAGATCAAGAACAAGGCAAGTCTGGAGTGGTTTATGGCGGAAGGAAACTAAATGATGATGTTTCATATTCATTTCATAAGATTCATCACCTGTAGGAATGGCAAAAGTAATTTTATGTAATATGATAAAGAGTCTCTACGATACGAAAGTTTTGCACTACTATGCACTAAACTTATTTTCTCACTTATTATTGTCTGTACTTTTCCCTTTTCAAGTTTAGAGTCAGTTTACTGGAAAAAATAAAGGAAATTGGAGGCAAGAAGGAAAATATTAATACTCAATGGTTTTATTTTCAGATCAAGTTGTTTGCTCATTCATGGTAAAACTGTTGAGCAAAAACCTGGACATGTGTTGTATGTGATCATGGGATAGCAGGTTGGCGGAAGGTGCCAGCTATAGACCTGTACACATGGTGTTCTCTTTCTGAACGTTAGGTGTATGCCAAATCGTTGTGTGTTTATGAAGCCAGATATTAATATGGAATTGGTAGTTGCTGATGGTTGACCTGCACTCACAGGGATAAGTGACCATAAAGATTTTTGGTATAGATATATTTTGAATACGAACAGGGATTCGTTGCTGCTGACAGAACCTTTTTTTGCCTTTCCTTATGTGTTTGGCTATTGCATACGTCAGATATCTGCTAAGTAGTAGCCACGAGACCCTCTTCTTAAATTCTGTCATCTTAGTCATCAATTCATTTATCCATCAGCTTTAAATCATGTGCTGTGTGGTCTCAAAACTTAGCGGATGTGGTGTAGTATATATGGACTAGTAGTCTGTGCACAGTGACGCCTCACTGGTGAGACTGAAACTGAAACTTATGCAATAATCCTGCTCTTCTTTGCCATGATCATTATTCATCTTGTGACAGAACTTGGAAGAGAAGCACGCCCTGCGTGTGCAGCTGGAGATGAAGGTGGATGACCTATGGCAGCAGTTCCGTCAGGCTCTGCAGAACTACAATGAAACCACAGAAGAGCGCAAGACTGCCTTTGAGGCCCTCAAAGTCAAGGACGAAAAGAGCGCCAAGGAGATTGAGCTTCAGATGAGAAAGTTGCAGAGAATATCAGTGAGTTTGATTTAGCAGTTGAGTGAATGGGTTGTGGATTGAGTGGGAAGGGATTCGACTCAATAAATTTTGTTTGTTCTGAAGATTAAGGTGTTTGGCTGGTTCCTCAGTTAGTTGGATGTGTGGACACCAAGCATGCATGACAGGTAAAAGAGGCATGTGCATTATTTTTCCTTTTTTTTTGTCTGTGTTATAGAGGTTTTGGAGTTTGTGATGATTTGCTGAATTGAAGAGCAACAGCCCAGAATGTTTACATTGTGCATTGTTTGGTCTGGTTCACAGGACAAAACTACTGTGCTGTGATGATATACCATGTGCGTTGTTGTGTCTGTTTCACGGGACAATACTATGCTGTGACATGTTGACATGTGCATTGTTGTGTCTGTTTCACAGGACTAAACTACTGTGCTGTGTGATGAATTGGCATATGCATTGTTGTGATGATGAATTGACATGTGCATTGTTGTGTCTGTGTCACAGGACCAGATTGCTCAGCTCAAAGGAAAGATGGGAGCTAACGCCAAGGAGTGCGAAGAAAGGAACAAGTTTTTGAAAGAGGTCAGAATAGACACTGCTAATTTTCAAGGGATGACTGTGACAAGAGTTTTTTAACATCACTAGAGAAACTTGCTCTAAATCTGACAGACCACAGACATGTGTCCATGGATGAGACCACAGACAGGAGACCATACCTTTACTTAATGCTTTGGTGAAGCTTGGGTAACAAGTCACACATGTAACATTTGTAAATAGACCAACAAATGTCATAATGCCAGAACAGTCATGTACACTGAGACCAGAATGGAATTACTGATCATCACATTCATCATCCCTCATCATCACTGATCATTATTAAAAAAAAAAAATCAAAACTTTGTGAACTTTCATGCCTATTGTCATGATGACATAAGTTTGATTTGCTCCACATGTTCATGCATGTGGAGATTTTGTGTCGGTACTGGCAAGTTCATGGGGACTGTTATGGGATGCAAGTGGTGGTGCCTTCTGGAAGAGAATGGTCTCTTGTGTTGGCTTGGCAGCTGTCCTGCGAATGTTGGATCAAAACATGCAGCTCTGCACTCCATGGAAATGGAAATGGCAGCAGTGCAGTGTCTCTTCTGGTGGGTTTCCTCTTATGGGCTGATACTGATTGCTGCCCGTGGACTGCAGTGCTGGGCCTGTGACAAGATAGCGTGGGTTTGGCTGAGCATAGGAGAGCTAGAATAAACAGTGTGGGAATAATGTCACTGGAGGAGAGAAGTGCTGGGTGTGGAAGTAGGGGGTGAACAGGGATGATGAGGCATAAAAGAAATGTACTTAAATGGATATATAAATAAATCTGGACCCATTAGGTAATTAACACATATCAAGGCTAAGACTGATAAATGTTTTGACAGCTAAGCAAGCAAAACCAAATGGAAACCAAAAAAACAAAACTTGTAAACAAAAATACGTTTGTTCTTGCAGGAGCGTGAGCGAATGCTGGCCCATTTCCAAGAGCTGAAGGCGCAGATGAACAAGATCCGGGACTGCGAGCGAGAAAAACTCACCAAGCTTACCCTGGAGAGCAATGCCAGCATCAAAGAGATCACCAGACAGAAGGAGAAGGTGAGTATGAGAGAGAGAGAGAGAGAGAGAGAGAGAGAGAGAGAGAGAGAGAGAGAGAGAGAGAGAGAGAAATTTGATCTGTAATTCATCATAGATCTGATCCCACAAAGTTTTGATGTCTTTGTGTGATGTGTTAGCTCATTTTGTTTTTATTGTTGTTGGAGTTTTTTTTGGTGCTGCTGTAGCTGTTGTTGTTAATGGTGATTGTTCTCCATTGTACCATTGACATAACACAGCCTTCACAAACTGACACTGACAGTCACCCACTGGACTACTGGTGCTTGGACAGGGGCATACTGCTCTTTGGTGTGGATGGGGGAGTTCAGAGGAATGATTTAGTACTGCCAAATTCTCTCCCTTTTTCAAATATTTTACCCAGATCCTCGATTTAATGGAAGAAAAAGATTGAATTTTGTGTAGAAAAAAAGAAGTTGCATTCAGGAGCCATTTCTTGAAAGAAAAGATACAATATTGCTGGGAAAAGTATAAAATGATGTTCTGCAAATTGCAACTACCATGTGAGTGGAAAGGTGTATTTTCTCTTCGAGTTTTTTATCATTCTGTTTAAATGGTCAGGAGTCTCATGCTTTAAGTTGAAAGCCAGCCTTTCATTTGCATTCAGTAGATTCCGTTGGTATCTGTGCAACACGGTCCAGAGAGAGAGAAAAAACAGTTATTCCAGCAAAACCATCAGATATAGCGAAAGCAGTGTTTTGCCAGTCATCGTGCCTCGTGCTGACCAGTACGTGATTTGTTTTGTTCCCATCTCACAGGGTGAGCAGATCCTTCGGCTTGCTGAGATGTGTCGCAAGCTGGAGACGGAAGAAGAGAAGGTGCTTCCTTTCTACGCTTCGTCCCTGACCAAGGAGGAACAGGAGGATGTGGAAGCCGCAGTGTTGGAACCTCCATCTGAGCCCCTGGCAGCCGTGAGTTTACGACTGTCATCTGTACTTTATTGAAGTCAACAGTTTATTTTTAGATGCTGAATAAGCAGTATAAGTCTTTATTTCCTGTCAACCCGTTTATAAAGAAGAGGAGTGTGAAGAATGAAAAAGAAGCATGAATACTTCCAAGAGTAAAGTTATAACAGTTTAAACTGTAATGAAAAGGGACACAGTGACATACATACTGTTTCTCTCCTTTCACTTCTCGCACACGCACGCACATGTTTGCATATGTATCCACCCATGTGACTAGGCATACATTACTTATGTACGCATGCACGGCATAAAAGGTAGAATGCCACTGAAAAAAGATTTAAAAGCAGTATAAGTGATAGAACCTCACAATACACTTTCACTACCATTTTTAGCATGACTTTTCATATATAAAAACAAAACTGTTTGAGTTCATCAAATTTTTCAAAAGTTTAGGTAATTTGTACTGTAAATCACTACCAGAGGTGTGTGTATGAAGGTATGTGTGTGTATGTGTTCATATGTGTGTGTGTGTGTGTGTGTGTGTGTGTGTGTGTGTGTGTGTGTGTGTGTGAGAGTGAAATTTTAGAGGTCACATGTGTAAGTTGCTTCAACACATACATGCGCACTTTGACATATAGCATACATATGACGTACTTGACTTATGCCTCTTGATTCCTTGAGCAACATAGGGCCACATAGCATACATATACTATGCTGTATTGCATGCGTGACCTTTAACCACACCCAGACCCAGGGCTTTCAGTGTGAACTAATGCTCTTGAATGCCTTATAGTGTGTGCACTGTCTCATTGCACACATGTGCATTGCCCTTCTTTTTGCATGGACATTGCTTCACAGCATGCGTCTAATGCATGTATTGCATAGTGCTAGTTTACATAGGCTCCATGTATGGTGCTTTAATCTTTTTGACACAGGTCATGAAGCGCTTGCGACGAGCACCTCATTGTTTCACCATATGTTGCAAGCCTCATTGCTGAACTTGACAAATCAGCTCTGACATGTTACAGTTAAGATTTGTTTGCCAGCTTTTCGCTAGAAAAAAAGATTAGTCTTAGGAATGACTGTATATAAATGTGAAAGCTTTGCTTACATCTTTTGTAACTATCTGAAAAGGAAAATGTTTTTGAAAAGACCAAAATGAGGTGTCCTGTGAGAGAGCACTGTGGCTGCAGTGTTCTCAGTGCACAGAGAGGGATGGAATGGGTTGTCTGGATAGTGTTAACCCACACACATACAGGGTTGTGTGATGCTTGAGGCCTCATAGCATATGTGTGTTTTCTAGTGAGTATGCTACTCTAACCAGGAAAATATGACTAAAGACAGACAGCTAGCTAACTAGCTGTTAATTGCTAAGATTTTTTTTTTCATGTTAAGTGTAAGTCACCAAATAGGGAGTTTAAAAAAAAAAAACCCAACCTACACATGCACACACACACATACACATACACACACACACATAAAACACACACACATACACACACAAAAGAAGCCTTCCCCATTTTTTCAGAGAGCCTTGCATGTACCGAGAATACACAGGAAGGTAAAACAAGAATGTTTCATACTTGATCTCCTGTGCAGATGATGCACGAGTACACAGCTCTGGAATGCTTCTGGAAGCGCTACAACAAAGTCTTCCTGGAGAAGCTGGCCCTGGACAAAGAGAAGCAGACGCTGATGGGAGAGAACGCGCAGTTGCGCACCCTGCTCAAGCAGTATCTAGACGGCATATCGGTCAACGACGAAATCCTCTCCCAGGTCAACCCCCCTGTTCATCGTCAACAACAAGACCAATGTGAAGTGAGTAGACCGTTATTGGTGTGGAGGTGTTGTTATGGTATTGATAGACTGATGTTTTGGATGAATGGATGTCAGTCATCATCATCATCATAATTATCAATGCCATCACTAGTATTTTAATTTTCTGTTTATTTATTTTTTGTTTTTTTTGCTGTCTGGTCATCCATACTTTCTGGATGGTCTTTACCCATGCTCTGACTCTGTCCCATAAACAGCCACACTAAGGTAATTCTTTTTACGGTTCAGGCATCAGTATCATGTATTTCTTAAGGCGACCCACTGAAGGAGACTCTGCACTGATTCTCTGAGACCCATTGTTTATGGTCAGCGGTGTCTGTTTTGACCTAGCATATGCAGGACATTTTCTTTCTAGGCCTCAACTGATGGTAAAAAAAATGGTTAATTTCTCCTGTTCTGTACTTCTGAATCTGTCGGTGGCATTCCTGCAGTGCCGCCCATCCCCACCCTCCAGTGACCAGCCACATATGAATTGTTTATGTCACGATCCCAGTGCCATCTAATCACAGGGAGCTGTCAGTGTCATCCCATCAGTGGGCCACCTAGCTGGGGAGACCTCGAGCTGCTGTTAAGTCACTTCAGCTGTATAGGTAGTTCCTTATCTGAAAGGAGAGTGACATCCCTTGGTTAGTCCTCTATTTGCATTGCTGTGCCACCATTATAGTTATCATTATCATCATTATTAACATTGCTATTATTGATATCATTATTGTTGTTGTTGTTGCTGTTATTATCATGTCCTCGATTTGCATTGCTGTGCCACCATTATTGTTATTGTTATGATCATTATCATCCTTATTATTCTTGCTGTTATAAATATCGTTGCTATCATCATTATTATTATTTAAAACATGGTCAGTGAAATGCAGCATCATGATGAAATGATAATTGCTATCACTGGTCAAAGACTTTAAGAGAAGGGGTGAAAAGAAAAAGGGTGTAGTGTCTCAATAGACTTTGATTACTTGGAACAGGAAAAAAAAAAAGAAAAGAAGAGAGCTCCTATAAAACAGTTTGAGAGGAGAGTAAACAGAATAGTTTTTAAAAGCTCAGAAGACTGAGAGAAAAAAGAAAGTTGATAAAAAGGGAATAGAAACAAAATCAAGCTGTGAAGACTAAGACAAAACTGAAAGCTGATTAGAAAACAGATTTTTGAAAAATTGCACTGAACAGTTGTCATGGTCTTATCAGTGTAGTCAGCCCTAAGAAGGAGTGAGATTGTTGAGAAGCACTGGCCACTGCATTATCTTTGGTTCTGTGATGTAATCTTATTCACTCTGTGCCAATCGAAGACATGATCAGTGTGATAAAGCCAACATAAACGACTCAGCACAAAAAACCGCAGAGGTATGATTCTTTGATGTATTACGCTTTTTAGTTGTTAATCATTTGCCTTTCGATGAAGTTTTCTTTTTTTTAAACATTTTTTTTTTTAGTAAGCGATATTACAAACAAAAGAAAAGGGGATCCTTGGAGGGTAGGAGAGGACTTGTGATAGAAACAAATCGTGGGAAGAAGAGATGCGTAACAAGCATGCATGTGTACATGTTGAGTGAGGGCAGGAACAGGCACTAAACAGTTGATGTATTTACTTGTGCATGTCCATCCATGTATTGTTTCCCTCCACCGGGGTTTATTATGTTCTCACCTGAACTGTAGGGGTTCTTCTCTCTGTCAACAAGACAAGGTAAACACTACCAAACTAATTTTAAGAAAGATCTAGTTGCAAAGTGAGGCGACTGCAGGCAGAAATCTAAACAAATTTGAAAAATGATTGATAAAGCTCGTCCGATAAACGTTGACAAATGAATCACAAGAGGAAACACGATGCATTTTGATCTCTTAGGTCTTCTTCAGGCAAGATACATAATACTCAGGACAACGAAAATGAATGAGCAATTGTTTATCTTCATCCAATTCAGCACAAGATAGGCATTGAGTCATGTTTTGTTTTATGATTCACTTGTCAACATTTTTGGATGGAGCATTATCAATAATTTTGCAAAGGGTTGTAAGAAAACTTGTCAGAAAGATGGACTGTAGCCCAAGGACAAACGTGTTAAATTTCAGAGCAGATCTGTGGCGCAGATGCCTATAAAAGTCCAGATCCAGGGTTTAGTTGACATTGGCAGAGGTCTACTTTCCCCAAGTTCTGTTCAGTTTTTTTTTTTTTGTTATGTTCTTGACTGAACATGTTTGGGAGTGTGTGCATGTCTCTGCATCCCACACTGTTTCATGCTAAGTTTTTGCCATTCTTTTTTTCCAGATTGAACGTACCTGTTGGTGACCCTCGGGTACGACGCCCCCCACCCCAGACTGTGGTAGAAGCCGCCCACATTGTCAAGCACGTGTTGCCGTCCTAGACCCTTCATCTTTTTTTTTTTTTTTTCTCACCATGATTTTTTTCTGTGCTACCATTCTTCCGTCCATGTCTTGAGTTAGGTGCATATCCGTTCCAATTCTTTCCTGGCGTAAGCAACATTTGTTGGGTGGTCTCCACCCCATCAGATGTTGGCACAAGGTGAAGAACTGTTGCCAACTTGCTTTTTTGTTTTCTTTTTATAGGAGGATGTCTAACAGATAATATCAATATTGCGTCAGTTGTCCATCAAAGCAACTATTCTTTTCACGCAGTGCTTAGTGTCTGCTGAGACAATTTTTTTTTTTTTTCAATTGAGCTCTGCTTACTGTGTCTATGTCAGAACATAGCTAACAAACAGAAGCAAACAATTTTTTGCACTGCTTCATTCAAGTGCAAGAGCAACTTGAGGAAAGATGGAATAGGTATAGGAGGTGAGGGATAGCGGTGGGAAAGTAGGGGGTGGGGATGAAGATCATTATGTACTCAACTGAAAAGAAGGGGAAAAAATGAAATAAGAAAATATTGAAAGAAACAACATTTTCAGTATATTCCTCAGATGCAATGAAACGAAAGTGGCTGTTGACTCGATTCAGTAGGATCCAAGTCATCCTGGTAGATGATAGTTTCATTTTCCTACAGCTCTCTGACCTAGGACATTCTATGCCTCTTACTTTCATGTACTAGTGTTCTAACTTCTCTAGTGTTGACCAAAGTCAAATCTGCGGTGCCTACCCTGAGTCTCACACTGATGAAGACATATTGCAAACTAACTGCAGTGGTTTTGTTTTGTTTATTTTTGAATGTACTGAGACTGTTGCGGTTTATCAGGTGTTTCAAGTTGGTGAAGAATTCATGATTAATTGTTGCTGTTTCGTTTTACAAAAGGAAAAGTAAACTCACTAATCAGTTGGGATAATTAAGTGTGGGTCGTTTCTCACACATCATCATTCTTCAATTTTTAAGTCAGTATAGTTTTGCAGGTTTAAACTTTATGATCATGCTGCAGATTTTTAGATTTACAAACATGTTAAAGTTTTGTTGTTTATTTGTCACATTTTGTTTCAAAAAAATTTTTGGTGTTATCATGCTGTAATAATCCTGTACCTTTAATTGCTGTTTCATTCTAAAGTTTAAATCTTTGAAGATCATTGTTTTGATGGATCTTTTGAAGTTTTGTGTTTTGTTTGTTTTTGGTTTTCTTTGATATTCTCTTTTCTGAGAAAAAGGAGATGTGATTGATTGATAAAAACAAAAACAAACGAAATGTATTCTAAAAGACTGTGATCACTGATTTTTTTTTTTGCGCTTAGTTTTGAATAGGAAAGAAATATGAAATGTGTGTTTTCTCAATCCATAAATTGCGTTTTTTTTTTTTTTGCCTTAACTGTTTATTTTCTAAGTAATGAAGTTACGTTTATGTATGTATGTATGTATGTATGTATAGTTGTCATGGTGTTGTGTTTTTTGACTCATATTTACATCTCATGATTAAAGTAGAGTTTTTGTCTCATCCATGCATGACACATTACAAACCCAAACCCACTCATGCGCACACACACACGCACACACACACACACACACACACACACACACACATGCGAACACATGCTCAACAGGTCGAATACCTGTAAGCTTTTATTATATGCTGTGTCTTTGAGACATTGAAATTCAGAGAACATACAAATACAAATGATCTTAAATGTTGACCTGTTTTCTCTTCTCTTTCTGTCTCTTGCTGCATCTCTCTTTGTTTATTGGTCAAATTCTCATCAGTTTCTGTCATTGTGTTGTTTTTTTCTTTTAATCTTCCCTATGTCTGTTGTCTTGCCTGACACAGTATCTATCTCACTCTGTCTATTTTTTTCTCTTTTCTGTCTGTCTCGATTAGTCTGTCCATCTCTCTCTCTCTCTCTCTCCTCCCTCCCTCGTCACTCTCTCTCTCTCTCTCTGTCGTCACTCTCTCTCTCTTCTTCTGTGTGTCTATGACTCTCTGTCTGCAACTCTCTGTCTGTCTGTCTGTCTGTCTCTCACCCTCTCTCTCTCCTCCTTCTCCAATTTCTGCAGCAGTCATAATGATTAGACTGACTGTTTTGTCATTATATTGAGGGATCACGAATGAGTACAAGAAAGGAAGCTTTGTAAGTTGTCACTAGTATCACAAGTATCCATGGATGGAGGATTTGGTGGAAAGAAATCCAGCACTAACGTGAAGCTTTCATTTTACTGTAGAAACTGAAAGCTGACACACTTCACCGGCCCCATTCGTCCAAACATTGGCTAAATGGCCCTAGTAGGACAGATTGAGTGCCTTTTGGCATAATGTGCAAATATCAGTTAAGTTGTAAAGGTGAAGCATGTTGGAAATAAATGCCATTCTGTCTCTGTCTGTCTGTCTGTTTCTCTGTCTCTCATTCTTTCTCTCTCTCTGTACATGATTTCCTTAGTGCTGCACTTGAGTTAAGCTGACTTTTGCTTATCAATTCGTATTTGTTTCTTCTTTACATTTTGCAACATGTACTGTGCTCCTGTACCTTTGCAATGTTAATATTTCTTTTTCTTTTTTGTCAAGGTACAGAATAGACTCAGACAACAAAGCTGAGATCCAGAGCAGAAGCAATGAAGATGGAAAATATCAGAAATGTCTCTCTCTCTCTCTCTCTCTCTCTCTCTCTCTCTCTCTCTCTCTCTTGTCTGTCTCACTTCCACAATCGTCAACCAAGCATCATTACGAACACTTGATAGACAGCACTGATAGACAAAATGTCGCATTGACAAAAGTAATGCTGCCCTCTCACTATCGGGTGCGCTGACGTCATCATCCAACAGGCACAGCATTGATAGCATCCGTCTGTCTGGAGAGAAAAATGGTGCTGTGCCGTGGATCAGTCAGTTGTGGAGCTGCAGCGCCTACTGTGGCTGAAGAGCCTGATCCTTGAGCGGTAGACTCTGTTGCGTTGCTGAAGGTGAAGTCTCGGTCATGAGTGTCTGTGTCATGAAAGTGAGGCGTAGCATGTCTGTAGAACACAGCCAGCAGCCCACACAAA
>JADBJO010005826.1:40000-45000 GCA_016801955.1 Conus betulinus
GGTTCGTAGGGAATTACATAAAAATCTAAAAGTCAGGCTTGAAAACCGGTCGGCTGATCGACACAAAGTTTGACAGAGTTTGCTGACGAGCTTTTGATGAGGAATTGTATTGACTCCAGAAATCGCTTTCGATTATATGACTAATTTCCTTGTGTGACAAAGGACAGTCAACCTTAATACTACCTAATATATTCTTTGCTCCCCTTTTTGCTGCTGCTCTATCTGCTTGATCGTTAAAAATGAAGGAGGTGTGCGATGGACCCAAGAAAAATACAACATTAGTACCTTTCATGTAAAGACAGTGCAACAAGTACTCAATCTCAAATAATAATTCCCCTCTCTGTGTATTTTCAAAACAATGCAAACTTTTTAATACTGACTGTGAATCAACACAAAACAGGATATTAAATATTGAGACAGGTAAGGAAATTAAATAATTTAATGCCATCAGGACAGCAACAAGTTCAGCTGTAAACATGGAATGACCTTTACCTAAATAATATGATTTTTCAGCTTTGAAATCTGGAATTACAAGCCAGATCCCGCACTACCATCATCAAGAACTGAGCCGTTAGTGTATACTTTCAAATAGTAAACTTTTCTTCCATGTCAATTTTGACAGATGCTGCTAACACATGCGGCGACATCGCTTTATTTAGATCAGAAGAAAAAATGTTAACTTTTACTTCCGTTAGTTCCCAAGGGGGTACCGGCGGAACCAGTACGCGAGGCGCTACCTCGTGCGGGTTAATCTTTGATGAATTAAAAACGTCTGAAACATATGAACGAAGCGTCTCTAAAATTTGATTTTTTCTGTGCATTTTTCGAAAAATCAATGTCGGATCGTGTATTTAACTCTTCAAGGTCGTCCACAGCAATCCGTCTCACTACATATTTTTGCAGAACTTATTTTCCTTTCTTCATCAAGTGGCAAAAGGCCTGCGATCTTAAAAGCTTCAGAGAAGACGTAGTCTGCACAGGTACACCCAGGGCCAACTTTACAGCTTTACTGTCAATTCTTTGAAGTTTCTTTAAATGCGATCGCGGAGCAGAAAAGAATACTTCCTGTCCGTAAGTCAGTCTAGATCGCACAAGACTGGTTGCTAAATGCAACGAAACTTTGGGATCCTGTCCCCATGGAGAGTGACTGACAATTTTTTTTTTTTTTTTAGAAAATTCAAACTTTTAACCGCTTTAGTAACAATCGAGTCAATATGTTTTTTTTCCAGTTTAGTTTTGGTGTAAGTAGGACACCTAAAAAGTTTACTTCAAGTTTATAAAAAATTTCCCATCCTCCCAGAAAGAATGTAAGCAAGTTACTTGGGTTACACATCCATTGTTAAAGAGAACCAAATGTGTCTTTTCAACAGAGAATTGGAAGCCGTTCAAATGCATATAACTGTTTAATTTATCCAGCTCGTTCTGAAAGAGCTTCTGAATATAATTTATGTGACGTAAATTTGTCCTTTTCTTCAAAGATACATTAATCCATACTGCAATGTCATCAGCATATTGAGCTACCTTGGTATATGATGAAAAACATGTATGTAAGTCATATAGCATTACGTGTGTGTGTGTGTGTGTGTGTGTGTGTGTGTGTGTGTGTGTGAGTGAGAGAGAGAGAGAGAGAGAGAGAGAGAGAGAGAGAGAGAGAGAGAGAGAGAGGGTGGAGGGGTCAATCGGTTGTGGCGGCCAACCCAGGTCTGACCAAAGACTATCTTTGGTCTGACCAAGGGTCGGTTGCCTGACCCTAGCACCGAGGTGTGAGCATTGGTTAGTTAGTCTCCCGGTAATCGGCCTCTCCGTTCACCTAGGGTGGGAGGCTCTGGCGTTTCAGTCTGTTGTAGTTGTTGTTGTTGTTTGTTGTTGTTGTGAGGTCAGTGTATGTGTTGTGCCGTGTGTTGTATGTCAGTACAAAGCAGACAGGGTCTTGTTACACTGCACAGGGGTGGGATCTCAATGTGTCCTCTCTTGAGGTGCTTTTGCTTTCTTTCTACTTTTTTTCTCTCGTCAACTGTTTGTAAGATATCCCCTTTTATCAAAACTAAAAACCTTTTCTTTTTGCATTCGGTGATATTGTTCCTCTCGACACCCCCCCCCATACCCTCAGAGTCCTGTCAGTCTCAAGAACTGACTGAAACGGAATGCTGTTATGAGCAGAAAAGATTTGTAGCGCAAGTCAGCATAAGCACACAGAGAGAGAGAGAGAGAGAGAGAGAGAGAGAGAGAGAGAGAGAGAGAGAGAGAGAGAGAGAGAGAGAGAGCGGTAATACGTTTATTATGTTCATCAATAAATAAAAGATCACCTGTTGTCAATTCGTTGCTCCCATATAATATACAAAAGAGTTTTTTGCGTCATTCAAAATGTTTATGCGTGTGTGTGTGTGTGTGTGTGTGTGTGTGTGTGTGTGTGTGTGTGTGTGTGTAATCTGACAGTAAATGGTTTCAGTCAGTCAGTCAGTGTGTGTGTGTGTGTGTGTGTGTGTGTGTGTGTGTGTGTGTGGGAGGGAGGGGGGGGGGGAAGCTAGAAGGTGGAAAGGTATTCATATGTGTGGAACTCTAATCAACACCACAAACAGAAACCCCTGCGACGTTGCTTCGCTGCTTGCGAATCCACGAACAGCTTGAAACACGAGGGTCAGCGCTGTGACGAAGGTTTTATTGTTGTCCGGCCTGCTCTGAATATTTGATGACCATGTTTTACGTAGCCTTCTGACCCCTATTGTGCCACGGCTGTGAGCTTGACTCCGGGCTATCGCGACGAGTTCAGTTTCATTATTCAGTCGACTGCTGAATAAAGTTTTTAAAAAATCTTTTGTTCTGTTCCGATCCTCTCCTGGTATAATGAGGATGTCGTCACGATTGATTGCTCCACGCGCTGGCCTGTAATTTACAGGTTAAGGTGGTAACAATCGACTTGTACATACTCTGGCCTAGCCCACTGCCTCGGTTCCACTTTGCGAGTATAACCCTATCCTTCCCTCCCTCCTGCCAACTACCCCCCCCCCCTCCCTCCCAGCTCATGTTTATCTCCCTCTTTCCTCCCTCCTTCGTTGCTCTATCGTGTTTTGTACTACAGCCACAACTGTATGACCGAGCGTTCGGCCGTTAGACTGAGGGATCACTGGTATGCATGAAGAGGAAGGTTTGATTAGTTTTCTGCTGTCTCTCTCTCTCTCTCTCTCTCTCTCTCTCTCTCTCTCTCTCTGTGTGTGTGTGTGTGTGTGTGTGTGTGTGTGTGTGTGTGTGTGTGTGTGTGTGTGTGTGTGTGCGTGCGTACGTTTGTTGTGTGTGTGTGTGTGTGTGTGTGTGTGTGTGTGTGTGTGTGTGTGTGCTTGCAACAGACACAACTATCTAGCCGAGTGTTAGGCCGTTAAACTGAGGGTTACTGATATGCATAAAGGGGAAGGTTTGTAATCCTTGATTAGTTTTCTTTTTCTGCTCTCTACTCTCTGTGTGTGTGTGTGTGTGTGTGTGTGTGTGTGAGAGAGGAGTAGGGCTGGCAGATGTGGTCCTCTAGGTGAAAGTATACAGAGTGTTTTCTCTATTAGAATAATTGAGTTTTTATTGTAAAAATTCACCTCCGTCCCCTCTCTTGCTAGTGCTTGTTATCGAGAGAATTTTTTCTCAGAACTGTTAAGAATACTCCAGGATGGCTCAGAAGTAATTCACGTAAGCTTATACACTTAAAAGTGCTTGTGCTCCCAGTGACAGACAGAATAAGAAATAGGTTCAAACATGAAGTGACATGTGTGTGTGTCCTTCATTTAACGTCTATCCACTATTCGTGATATTAGACCAAAAAAAAAAAAAAAAAAAAAGTGAATGTGCACCGTAGTAATTGCGAGCGTGCACATAATGTGTGTATGTATGGGTGCGCGCGTACACGCGAATGTGTGTTTGTGTGTGTGTGTGTGTGTGTGTGTGTGTGTGTGTGTGTGTGTGTGTGTGAGAGAGAGAGTTGTGGATGTGTAAGTGTGTGAATATCTTTACACAAGTCATAAGAGAAGATTAACATGAAACAAAATACTTATAACCAACAAATAACTAATCAATTAAAGTCAAAACGGATGACAGTATTAAAGAAAAACAAACAAACAAACAAAACTTTGCCCCCCCCCCCCCCCCCCCCCCCCCCCCCCCCCCCCCCCCCCCCCCCATGTGAATAACAAACAGACTAGCACAAATTAAGCGCAATTTCATACACCAACTTTACTTGTATATACAAAATCAAATGTACAAATCAACAGAACTTCAACAGAATCTGCCTGTTGGGGGCTGGCCCCCCCCCCCCCCTCCCCTCCTCGCTTTATCTCATCATAAAGGGAGGAAACTATTGATGATTTTGGATTGTAGTCAGTGGGCACACAGAGACTTAGCTTCAAAGGTGGAGAGGTGTGGGGATCTGTGGTCAGTGTCTGGTGACTGATCCATCGGTTCTTGCAGGCAGGTTGAATAGTCAGTCTGCTGTCTGCGAGGCCATGTGGTGGCTTGGATTCTTGATCCAGCGCTGGGCCAGTTTCTGTCGACGTAACACGGTCCCAGGAATTTCTGGACATTACAGAACCTGTATGTGTGTGGATCTCTCTCTCTCTCTCTCTCTCTCTCTCTCTCTCTCTCTCTCTCTCTGTCCCTTTCTCAATATTTAGAAATGTCTAGTTGACAGATCCTAAGTTCAGGAACACCGGGAATGCAAGCCAGGACTATTTGAGTACCCCCCCTACACACACACACACACACACACACACACACACACACACACGCAAGATTAATGTTGTCTTTAAACAATAACAGAATCGAAAAAAAAAATTATGTACCGCCACATCTTTCTCTTTTTCTTTTTCTCTCGAGTACCATAAACAACACTATGCTATGCGTGGAAAGCATTACAGCTGGTTTCCCCTCGAGTTCTCTCCCTTTGACAACCGAAAATAAAGTTGCAGGCATAAATCAACCCAAAACTGACATCATTTATACCTAAACATATGTCATTCAAAGCG
>JADBJO010005826.1:52500-60000 GCA_016801955.1 Conus betulinus
ACTGAACAATTGATGTTAGATAGGTGTGTAGACTGGTGAGTTTATCTTTGAAACGTGTCTTAATTGAACAGTTTAGTGTTGATCCTTGTACATGTTGAACAGACTGTTTCCATTATGTATAAAGATTAAACAGCTGATCGTTCGTTTTGTGTAAAGATCGAACATTCATTATTTACATGGGCACACGTTGAACATGTGAGCTGTAAGTTTAATCTAGTTGATGTTGTATATGTGCTTACTCTTTGACGTACTTTTGAGCTGAACATGATTTCCTTCAAAACCTGCTGTTTAGTCCAGAATGCTTATCTTTGTTCTGTCTCTGTCTTATCTTTGTTCTGTCTCTGTCTTATCTTTGTTCTGTCTCTGTCTTCTCTGTTACCGGTGTTGAGCCTAAGTATCTGTCTGGCACGTCATCCGCGTGCTTCTTCTGACGAGCGAATTCTGTCCTTTACCTCTGACAGAACTAAATCTTCTTTCCCTCCAGGACCCAGTAGTGCGGAATGCTCTTCCGTTCACTTTAGACAATTCCGCTTCCACAGTCTTTGTGACTTTTCTCTGGACATTTATTGGTTTAGATCACCCTGAACTTTTCGTTTTTCGAAACTTCCAAACCACCTTGCACCTACGCTGTAAATGCATCTTTACGCACATGTGTGTGTGTGTGTGTGTGTGTGTGTGTGTGTGTGTGTGTGTGTGTGTGTGTGTGTGTGTGTGTGTGTGTGTGCACGAATGCGTGCGTGTGCGTGCGTGCGTGCATGTGTGTGTGTGTGTGTGTGTATGTGTGTGTGTGAGCGCGCGCGTGTGTGTGTGTGTGTGTGTGTGTGTGTGTGTGTGTGTGTGTGCGCGCGCGCGCACGTGCGTATGTGTGCGTGTGTGTGTGTGTGTGTGTGTGTGTGTGTGCGAGAGAGAGAGTGTTGAGAGAGAGAGAGAGAGAGAGAGAGAGAGAGAGAGAGAGAGAGATTTTTGATGACAAATAGTGCTTTGGAAAGTATACAAATCGTGTTTTGGAAAGCATGCCAATTATTGATAGCGACAAAAATGATTTGTGTAACAGAGAGAAAGATTCGATTAATCCCTACCTGTGGGAATGTGAATGCCTGTCTTTTGTTGGAAGAACTTTGAACATTTCTGAAAGACACGATGAAAGGCTTTCACGTAATGTGGAGATAATGTAATGTGGCACTGATCAGAAAACTAAAAACCGATGAAATGTTGTTCTAATGGGAAAACATTTCATTTGTAATGTAGAATTCACAAAACAAAATTTAACCTAAACATGTTTTTGAAGGACCTTGGTTGTAGATATAAAACAGAATACATGTCTTTGATGGAGATGAATTACGCTCACTACCAAACAAAATGGTCTCCACATATCTAACTATTAGGTAACTTATGCTTCTTGTGTGTATACCGTACGTTTTCTGTCTTTTCTATTTCCATATGTTGTCCACGACCTTGAAGCCTTATCAGGACAATGTGATACTGAAATTTGTCTTGTGTAATTTTGCTTTTTCTGAATGTCATGATTAAGTTTTTTTTTAATGGATTTGAGATAAGAAGGTATATGTAATGTATCTTTATAAAGTTTGTTGTTTGTGTGCATGTTAATGTTGATTATTGGATTTTTTTTCGTTATGTGTGCCAAAAAGGAAAAAAAGAAAAAAAAAAAAAGAGAAAAAAGAAAAAACAAAGAAAAGAAAAATAGAGGTGGAGGGGGAGGGGAGGGGAGAGTGAAGGGGTAGGGTGTGTGTTTGTTGGGGGTGGGGTGGGGGGGGGGGGGGGGGGGGGGCGAATCTTGATGTAGGGAGGGGAGAGCGAATTTTCTAACAGAACTGGTTTCCATCTGGTTTTCTGTTAAAAGGTCCCGCCATGCCTTCAGACCGTCACAAGCACTCCTGTGCAGCGGTATCGTTCGTGTTTCCCCTGATGGTGGAGTGTATGTAATCTGCTGCCTGCGAGTGTGTGTGTGTGTGTGTAACTGCGCCCTAGTGACTCCGCCAGCCCACACCAGCCCAGTCACAGCTGCAGCGAATCACAGTGATGCCAGCAAATGACCCGTCCACACACCAGACTCCCTGACCTGCCCGTGACGACGAATGAACGTGTCCAAGCCAGTCAGTCAGTCAGTCAGCCAGTCAGCCAGTCTGTCTGTCTGTCTGTCTGTCTGTCTGTTGGTACTGAACTGAGAACTGAGGATTGAACTCTCCACAGTGTTAACGTGAGTTTGGTGTAGCTATGCGTTCTCGTGTTGTGTCCCTTTTGAAATTCGGTGGAGAGAGAGGTAGGAGGTGGGGGGGGGGGGGGGGGGGGGGGGGGGGGGGGGGGGGGGAGGGAGGAGCGGGGATGAAATGGCGGGGGGGGGGGGGGGGGGGGGGGGGCAAGACGAGGGATTTAGTTTTATATCTGCTGTTGCTGTCGTGTTTGTTTGTTTCCAGATTAAAAAAAAAAAAGAAACTTCGTATGCTTTGCTTTCTATATATTTATGTGTATGTATGCAGAACGATGTATATAATGTAACATTTGATGATGATGATGATGGTGATGATGATGATAAAAATGACAGTTATGATAATTGAATCACTCTGCTACGGCTGCTGCCACGACGCTCCTCCTCCTCTTCCTACGACGACGACGACGACAACAACAACTACTATTACTACTACTACTACTACTACTACTACTACTACTACTACTTTTTTGTGTTGTATTAAAACGAACTATCAATGCGACTGAAAAAATAGCTTAATAGAAGATCAAGTCCCTTACAAGGAAATAGACTTAGATTCCTTTTTTAACGACTTGTTTTAAAAAAAAAAATTTTTTGAAAGTACCGATATTGTGCCAAGATGTTGATCTGATCGCTCAATGCTTACCTTACGTTTGAAATTTGGTAAAAGAGAAAAAATTTTCTTCAACAAATTTAACGCTTCGTAATTGAAAGAGAAACGATACTCGGACAAAATTAACGAGTTGTTTTAAAAATAATGACAGAATATACAGCAGAATAATCGGTAATACATGATAAAGCAGAAATACATTAATTCGCAAAATCTGGAGTCAAACAAACTCGACCTACGCTTTCTGTTAATGAAAACTGAAACCCAAACAATAGCGTCTGGCATACAATGAAAATGAAATGCCGTAAAAGGCAAGTAAACATGAAAAGACATTGAAGCTATTGAGAAAAAATACGATATACCAGAAAATGAAAATTAAAGCAGGAATTTTTAATAACAATAAAAAAATAAAGAAAAGAGAAATTAGAATATAAGATGTTTTGCTACAGTCAAAAGCAAGATGAATTTCAAACAACAACAAGACAAAAAAAAAAAAACTTCTTCAGTCTTGAGAAATGACACTTTGTGAGCAAACAAATGACTGAACTACTAGGAAAAGTAAAATTATAGACATTAAAAGATTGTCATTGAATGAAATGAAACTTAAAAAAAAAAGAAAACCTTAAAGAACAATTTAAAGCAAATGATAAGACACAGAATAGCATACAAATAGCGTAATAAACAATGATGGAATTGGCGCTAAAATTAAAAAAAATCTTTTGAAAAAGGCATGATGGAATTTAAATTAAAAAAATCTTTTGAAAAAGGGACAATTTATTTGAATATTCTTTAAAAAGCCTATAAGGACGAAGACTATGTGATACACAAAAAGAGGCCTCATTATTTGTTTTGGTAAAGGAGACAAACTAGTAAAGAAGTTTGTTAAAAAAACACAAAAAATAATAATGCCTGTTGCTCTTTGGAACATTATTTAGATCAAATGCATTGTAAAATAGAAAAAAAAAGAAATTCTACCCCTAGTTATCAGTGGAGATCAGACTGAATTCATTGCTAAAAGTTAAATCGGAGACAACATCGGACTGATTTTTCATTTGATAAGACTTCTTAGTGTTGTTACCTTGTATAGACATTGAAAAGGCGTTTGGCACGTTTGATTTAGGTTTTATTTTTCAAGCTTTGAATATACTTTTGGCGCGGTAAAAACATATATCGCTGGATAGGAATAATATGTAAACGCGCGAAATTAACATTTATGGTGAATGGTCAGTAATTAGAATGGCTTCTAAAAGGATGGGATTCAGACAGGGAGACCCTATTCATTTAGCCTTTGTCCGGAATTTGAATTTTCATGATATAGGAAGATACATAAATAAAAAAAAAAATTGAGGCTTATATTGTAGGACACAGAATGACTCAGTTCACTAATGACACCGAAGTAGTAAACACTAGAGACTAAGCAATGAGTTAAAAACTGGATTTTACAACGCAGACAGTAACAGCAAGCGAAACGGTTTTTTTTTTCTTTCTATTTTTATCTTGAATGGGTTCATTCTAAATCAGTGCTTCAATACACAGGCAGCCATGAACTTCTAAAGTATCTATAAATGTAATTAAAAGCACCCAAACCCGCATCTATATGCTTAGATTCACCAAGAATGCTGTACTGTTTATTCTTGAAGATTTACATGAGTTAATGTGACTCTCCCTCCCTCCCCTCCCCCTCTCTCTCTCTCTCTCTCTCTCTCTCTCTCTCTCCGTTCAATCGCCCTTTGTATTCCTTCATTTGTTTTTGTCTGCGCCACGTACTTTTCTTTTTTTTTTTTTTTTTTTTTTTTTTTATTTAAACTGATTTTTTAAAAGCTGAAGACAACAACAACGACGACGACGACGACGGCAGCAACGATGATAAGGACAACAATCATAACAAGGAAATTAGCACTGTCACATATTATGGAAATTAGCACTGTCACATATTATGGAAATTAGCACTGTCACATATTATGGAAATCAAATCCCACAACGGAAAACCTGAGTTCCAACTATGAGGTCTTTTACCTGTTGACAGAAATAAAACGACTGAAACTAAAAGATAGGGCAGCGGATAGGGGAGTGCGGAGAACAGAGGAAGGGGTAAGGGAGAGAAGAGAGGGGTGTTAAAGAGATGGGAAAGATGGGGGGGGGGGGGGGGGGGGTCGTGGGAGGAAGCTGGCGGAGTGGAAGGGGGGGGGGGGGGGGGGGGGAGGGAGAGAAATAAGGGTATCTGCTCAGTTTTGCAATTGCAGATTTGGCTTCCTCATCCTTTTTTTTTTTATTATGTCTGTTCTTTCCTTTGATGAATTTGTGTGAGAATTTCTCTCGTTTGCGGAGTATTGCATTTTTTTTTTATGGTGCTGCTGTTATTACTTTTGCTTCTAGTTTAACCTCACCTATGATTTATGTTTTTTTTTTTATTCATTACTTGGTCGACTGATTGGTTGAGTAATTAAGCTGGTTAGTCACCTATAATTTATAGTTATTTATACATTACTAGATCGATTGATCACTCGATTAATTCATATGGTTATTTTAATGGTTATTTGTAACATGTGTTTATTCGTACGTTCATTTATTCTTGATTCACTCGAATACGACCAGATTTGTGTATTTAGTCATGCCTTTATTTAGTTATGAGGTTCTTCGTTCAATGGCTTACACATTTAAACGTTTATCATCATTATTTTGTCATGCGTTTATGTATCCATTTATTGTTATTCGCTAAAACATGTAGTCGAAATTCGTTGTCTTGCTTTTTGTGTTAGATGCTCTGCCTCTGAGTATTTTTCTCTGTGTTGTGCTTCGAATTGTTTGTTATTTTTTTTTTTTTTTTTTTGTCAACGTCATTGTTAACTGTGATTACTATCGTTGTCTATACTTGTGATGGTTCGTTTTGTCATTGATCCTGAGAGCCTGTTAATCAGAAAATAAAAGGAATTTTGACTGACGTTTCTCCTGGGGAGAGTTTACGATTAGTTGTTTTAGAATTTCATGCTTGGTGTCTTGTTGCTTTATAAGTGTACTTCGGTGTATAAGCCATTGACCGATGGGAATGTAGACTGGATATACACATATTAGAAGTAGAGCAACAATACTCTTTGCAGACTTTAAATGTGACATTGCTTTCGCTGAATAAAGATACTATTCAATGTCAAAACAAAGCCATTGACCAATGAGAATATAAATTGATATATACACATTAGAAGTAGAACAACAATACTCTTTGCAGACTTTAAAGGGGTCATTGCTGTATCTGAAGAAAGATAGTATTCCACGTAAAACACACGACAG
Source organism: Conus betulinus (assembly GCA_016801955.1). NCBI lineage: Eukaryota > Metazoa > Mollusca > Gastropoda > Neogastropoda > Conidae > Conus > Conus betulinus. The sequence goes on from JADBJO010005826.1 coordinate 58,623, forward strand.
ATCATGATACGTGATCACCCGATCTGTCTGCCCTATCCCATCACTATGACGCTGCATAGTGAGACTGAGGACAGGGCACTCCAGACTGAGACATCACATGTTCACAAAGTTCCACAATGGCGAGTCTTCAAGTTGCCCGTACGGTACAGCCCCAGTGACAGTGGAACACTTCCTGCAGGACTGTCCCACACATAGAAAACTAAGGGTAGAAACTCGACCTGCCACACACCGATGAGGGAAACGCTTTATGGATCACTGGAGCTCCTCTGCCGTACAGCAGCCTTCATCAGAGCCTCTGGGATTCCTGTCGGAGTGAACGACGACGACGACGACGACGACGAAGAAGAAGAAGTATGATTTTGTAGCCACTCACTGACGGAGTTTGTCGGGGTTGACCATAGGGTTAAATGTCTCTTCCTCTTCGTCACTTTGCTACAGCGTCCAGCATATCACCCTGGGTGAGATTTTGGCTTGTGTGGCCATTTTGTTTCTCTCACCATTAAGGTGTGTGGCCATTTTGTTTCCCTCACCATTAAGGTGTGTGTGTGTGCGCGCGCGCGGGCGCGCGCATACACGCACGTCATGCACACACACATGCGCTCGCACATACACACACACACACACACGGGCCCGTGTCCACTCATCCAAACACACACATGTGTACATTCACTACATACATCACATACAATGATATAAAATGGTAAAACCAGTGTCAAGTTGGTACTCAAGGTCTGACCAGCGCGCAGGGCTAACGAGTAGGTCAGACATCTGCTAAGTCGTAGCCACGAAACCTCTTCTTCAATTCTCTCATCTTAGTTTATCAATTCATTGATCCATCAGCTTTAAATCATGCGCAGTGTGGTCTCAAAACTTAGTGGATGATGGACGAAAACAGCTACCTGTGCTGCGTGACAGTCAAAAACTCCGTAGACCGGACTCTGGCGTGGAGATCATCAGGAGAGAATGCGTCGCTGTTTCGGGCTCTTCCTCTCGACAGCTATAATGACGCACCGACCCCCCTCACCAATGTGAGGTCTCCTTGTCAGTTTGACTGTCTGCCTTTTCTGTCAACCGTCAGGACTCGCACCAGCTTGTGTCCTCTCTCTTCAGCCAGATCCAATGACTTGCTTTCTCAACAGTCTCCTGAAGGGCTTTTGTCATGGCATTCCCTTTCTTCGGACCAAGTCCAGCCACTCTCATCCACTTCCTGACGCTAATCGCGATGAAACCTCTACAGCCAACTTCGATTGGGAAATGAATCGCTTTCCATCCCGCCTCCTCGCAATCTTCAACAAGAGCCTCATAGCGATTTTCTTTCCGCTCGTGTGCCTCGCTATTGTCTTCGTGAGGCACAGTGAGTTCCACCATATGCACCTCT
>JADBJO010005826.1:72500-77500 GCA_016801955.1 Conus betulinus
CGGACATACGGATCCTCACAGCGTATCCAGAGAGAAGAAACCCAGGCCATGGAAATGTGATGTCACACTGCCAGACACCAAACGTCAGAGTTACCGATGACGTCACTAATGTACAGGTGCGTCAGGCCATTAAACAGCACGTCGGATTACGAGAAGATGTATCAAAGTCAGTTAAAAAACAAAACGAAACAAAACAAAACAAAAACACCCTATGTTGGTATGCCACTCAACAAGATCCTATAGCCATGATTCAACAGTCTTCCTGGGGAACTGTAGTGGGGAAGGAGACAGAGGGGAAGACCCCCCCCCAAAAAAAAAAAAAAAAAAAAAAAAAAAAAAAAAAAAAAGAAAAAAAAGAAACAATACCAAAGAGGGACTGACATTGACAGGAAAGCCATTTAAAGTGTCCAAGACCTTCGCACAACAGCACCGTGGGATCCTCGTTAATTTCAAAGCGAATATGAGAAGACAAGTACTTGCTCGTTCTTCGTTTTCAATGTCCTAAATGTTGTTTGTTTTTGTCCGAAGAAGACCCAAGAGGTCGAAATGCTTTGTCCTGTAATCTGTTTGTCTGTATTGTCTCGCGGAAATAATATTTTTTCTTTTCAAAATTTGGGGGAACCTGGTCTACAGTTCTTCAGTTCCATCTCACTCACTTCCATGGGGAATCATAAGGGCACCGCACTGAAGAAGAACAATTCGCCAGTTCTCCAGAACGGCGCCCCAGTGATTCTTCACAGAGTGACGGGAGTGACAGAGAAGACTCCATTTTCTGTCCGGGAACCACCTAGCTTTGATGACTTCCTGCCAGCAGGACGTTAGTCTCACCATCTACACAGATGTCGGTTTTCAACGACTCCAACAACGCCCCTTCTCTGTCAGTAATAACATGTTCTTTACAGCATCGGGGTTATAGGACGTGAATTTTACCATTCACAGTAGAGGTCGTTGCTAGGATCTCTCTCTCTCTCTCTCTCTCTCTCTCTCTCTCTCTCTCTGTCTCTGTCTGTTTGTCTGTCTGTATGTCTCTCTCTGTCCCTTCTCTCATCTAAAGAAAGCTGGAAAGCTGAGGTTAGCTGCAGACCTTTTGCCAGAAAGCTACAATTGTGTGTGTGTGTGTGTGTGTGTGTGTGTGTGTGTGTGTGTGTGTGTGTGTGTGTGTGTGTGTGTGCATGCGTGCGTGCGTGCGTACGTGCGTATGTGTATGTGTGTGTATTAGAGACAGACATAGAGAGAGAGAGAGAGAGAGAGAGGGGGGGGGGGGGGAGGACTCCTCTGTATGTACACATATCCATGTGTTGCTTCGGTGGCATCAGTATTCATGTTGAATAGGTCTTTCTTCCTTACCACATATGTACAACATGTGCTCTGTCTTTCTGTCTGCCTGTCTGTCTGTCAGTCTGTCTGTCTGTGTCTGCCTGTCTGTCTGTCTGTCTGTCTGTCTGTCTGTCTTTCTCTCTGTCCATTTGTCTCTCTCTTTTATCTCTCTCTCTCTCTGTCGCACACACACACACACACACACACACACACACACACACACACACACACACACACACACACACACACACACACACACACACACACACACACACACACACACACACACACACACACACACACACACACACACACACACACACACGCACGCACGCACACACACACACACACACACACACACACACATGCACTTTCCCTGCATCTCCGCCACAGTGAACGGAATCTGCATGAAGCAAACCGAACCAAATGGTGCATGTCAATGTCTTTGGACGTTAGCACGGCTCATCGAACGTCAATGACGATGACGAAAAGCTTTGACATGCTTAATGGCTCTGCTCCATGCACGTAAAGAAACAACTGCAGGTCGTGTTTCACCAGAACTGCACGGTACTGAACGGAGGAATGGAAAATACATTTTTTATGATCAACTTGTCAAGATGCGAAGGCCAGCAGCAACTGAGCTGCAACACTCACTCTAACAGAATGTCTGGAAAAAAGAAGTATCAAGATGAATGGGGAAAAAAAGCATTTAGCGAAAGGAACGTGAAATCTCCGCCTGCAACAACTGGTGAGGAATCATGCTTCTGTCATTTCCCAGCAAGGTCCTGACAAGAATAATGCTTGGGAGATTGAACTTTGTGAGGGGAGGATGAAAAAAGGCTGTAAAACTTATTCTTTAACCCTCAACAAAAAAAATGATTTTGACTTGACTTGACTTGAAGAATGCTCTTGGTAAACGACTTCGAGAAGAAAAAAGCCCAGACCAGACAGCAACACTGCCAATGATCATCGAGCAGTCATGAGAATGACAGTCTCCCCATTACAAAGTGTTTGTGGACTTGGAGAAAGCTTTTGACAATGCTGACGGGGAAGTCATGTGGAAGATGATGCACTACTGTGGTTTTTCCACCAAAATGTATCCCCATTATCCAGCGACTGCGTGACAAGTCCACCTGTCCAGTCACACACAAGGGACATCACTCTGATGCATTCCAGAGGTGGTTTGGTGAAAGACAGGGCAGCCTTCTATCACCACCCATTTTCTTGTCAGTGACAGTCTGGAATATGAAGAACTCAACAGTTGGCAAAAAACATAGGCGCTCAGTGGACTTTTACCAAACAGCTGGAAGACGTGGACTCTCTCTCAGACGCCAGGATACTTAAGTTAAGTTATCCCACCTGGCTGGGGGGAAAAAAAAAACAGAAATTGACATCTACAACATTCAAGTAATGCAGATGAATTACAAACCTTAAGACCCATTTAGCTAAAAGACGAGAACATCAAAGAAGTGGGGGAAACTTGTCCACGCGGGGAGCATTGTCAGCAAAGATACTGAAGCAGACTGAGACATCAAGAGCCGCATTACCAAAGCAAGGCTTGCTTTTAACACCCCGCGACTCATATGGGCCTCCACAAGTCATTTCACTGCAGACCATGATCCGAATCTTCAACTCCAATGTGAAGTCTGTTCTGTTGTATGGTTCAAAGTCCAACACTCGTAATCTTTCGGCATTTATCAAGTGCCTCAGGTACATCCTCATTACTAGAGGACTAACAAAACCTTGCGGGAGAAAACCAAACAAAACTCTGTAGGCACAAAGATGAAGGAAAGGAACTCGAATGTCACCCACAGGGGAAAGAGGAAGTGTAGAACGACCTGGGCAGACGTGGTGCCAGTGCATAGATTCCAGAGTGAAGACAGCTGGCATGGCATGGACCCAGCTGAAGAGGTCAGCACAGAACCCAGTCCGCCGGAGGAGCCTTACTGCAGCCCTCTGCTCCTCAGGGAACTCGAAGATGAAATGAAAGTTAAGTGTCGAGATTCGAACCTAAGTCCTTCAGGTTGAAAAAAACGAACATTCTTAACAGCTCGGCTGTCGTAGACCTCCTGTGCAGTGACTTGTTTGTGAATACCTGCTGTGACAACATGTGGACGAGGTGAAGAAAGTAAAAGTCCCATTGCCCAGTAGCCGTACAGTTTCGCCGTGTGTGGAGCACGTCCTGATAAAAGGCGGCGCCCATCTTTGACCCTCCACCCCATTGAACTCCCCCGTCCTGGGTTAGGTACCTGTTTACTGCTGGGTGGACAGAGAGGGTTTTGAACCCGTTGAGCCTGACCCCACGAGTGCTGTCATCTGTGGAGAAGCCATGGTTGAGCTGGCCTGGCTGTGGCAGCGGATAGTAAGGACTGCAGATTGAATAATTCAGGACGGTGAATGGTGATGGGAACCGCCCGATGATCCCTTCATCAATCACTGTAAGTGCTCATCTGTCCCTGATTTCTGAGGGGTGCACACACAGGCTGTTAGCGAGATTGGCACTGACGCATGAATCCGGGGATAGCTGCTGTTTTCATTCAAGATTCAGGAGTCCAGACTTATTATTCCAAAACAACTCTGTGGAGGGTTACAGGAGGAAGCAAAACAAGTTGATAAAAAAAAAGGGGACAAAACACCACAACGGTCACAGTAGGTTGGCATGAGCACCTGTGATCATATCAATTATCCTATAGCAGCAGTTAGGTAACCTTACAGAAACATCCATAATCCCTAGTCATAATAGTGGTTCCTGTCCCCCCCCCCCCCCTCCCCCCTCTCCACTGCATATCAGAACTTATGTGAAATGTATAAGATACTCGCTATAGTTAGTTAACTTGTCCATTTTTTATCTGTGGAGAAAAGTATATAAAATGTTTTTATTGCAACACGACAAATTTCTACTGCGTGTCCAATGTACACAACGTTTTGTTAAAAAAAAAAGAATTTGGTATTGTGTGGCTAAGCTAAAGCATTTGATAGGGGGCTTGCTTTATTAATGAACTCAAAGATAGACTCACTTGAAATAGCGAGCAAACTTGGCATTCCGAGAAAGAAAATAATGATAAACATAGATGGTACCATTCATTAAAAGATGCATTCCAAAACGGAAAAGAATACAACGTGTTACAAATAGCTGGTACAAAGATAATCTGGCGAAGTTTCGCATAAGAAAAAGTGATTTAAAAATGGTCAAAGGTGGTTCTTAAATGGTCGTCCTGAGCAACATGATGCCGCTTGTCCATCATGTGGAAATAGAAAAGAAGATGACGTTCACTTTCTGTATCACCATAGTGCCTTCAACTTATAGCGGTTCAAGGTGCTCTCAGTACAAAAAACCCTGGTAAACATGGTTCAAATAAGAATGAAAATGCGATGAGAGAGAGAGAGAGAGAACTGGCGAGATTCAGTGCTCTCACGATGCAAATATAAAAAGGTTCATGGAAATAAATTAAAAAAAATATATGATTTCCACAAGACAACACAGAGTACAGGACGATTGTCCTGAAGTCTCTGTCTGTATTGTCTTGCGGAAACAATATCATTTCTTTTTAAAATTTGCCTCCATTTCCGCCTTTAGTCGCCTCGCTGTGACACCTACATGGACATAATTAGATAATCAATGATAACGACTAACTATAAAGTTACTCTAACCCCCCCCCCCCCCCCCTCCCCGTCCGGCTTAC
>JADBJO010005826.1:92500-97500 GCA_016801955.1 Conus betulinus
ACTTCACCCACCACATCCACGACTGCACCCTCCACATCACCCACTACATCCATGGCTTCACCCACCCACATCACCCACCACATCCACGACTGCACCCTCTACATCCACGACTTCACCCACCACATCACCCATCACATCCACGACTTCACCCACTACATCAACGACTACACCCACCACAGCTACTACATCACAAGTACACCCACACACCCACCACATCATTCATCACATTTTACTACAACACCCACCACACATCACCAATTACGCCCACGACTAACCCCGCCACATCACCCACCACATCCACGACTTCACTCACCACAGTCACGACTTCACCCACTATATCCACGTCTACGCCTACAACATCTACGACGTCACCCACCACATCACCGACCATATCCACGACTTCACCCACCACCTTCACGACTTCACCCACCACATTTACGACTTCACCCACCACATCCACGACTACACCAACCACACCACCCACCCCACATCGACCACCACATCAACGATACCACCCACCACACCCACGGCTTCAACCACCACATCACCCACCACATCCACGACTTCGCCCACCACATCCACGACTTCACCCACCACATCCACGACGTCACCCACCACATCACCCACCACATCAACGACTACACCCATCACATCAACGATTACACCTACCACATCAACGACAGTACCCACCACATCAACGACTTCACCCACCACATTTACGACTTCACCCACCACAGTCTCGACTTCACCCACCACATCCACGACTACACCAACCAACACACCACACACCACATCACCCACCACATCAACGACTTCACCCACCACATCCATGGCTTCATCCTCCACATCACCCACCACATCAACGACTTCACCCACGACATCCACGACGTCAACGACCACATCCACAACGTCACTACTACATCATCACCCACCACTTCAACGACTACACCCACCACATCAACGACTTCACCCACCACATTTACGACTTCACTCACCACATTTACGACTTCACCCACCACATCCACGACGACTTACCAACCACACCACACACACCACATCACCCACCACATTGACAACGCCTACCACATCAACGACTTCACCCACCATATCCACGGTTTCATCCACCACATCACCCACCACATCAACGACTTCACCCACCACATCCACGACTTCACCCACCACATCCACGACGTCACCTACTACATCACCCACCATATCGACGACTACACCCACCACATCGCCCATCACATCCACGACGTCATCCACCACATCATCCACCACATCCACGACTTCACCCACCACATCCACGACTTCACCCACACATCCACGACTTCATTCACCACATCCGCGACTTCACCCACCACATCATCCATAACATCCACGACTTCACCAACCACATCACCCATCACATCCACGACTTCACACCCACCACATCACCTACCACAGCCACGACTTCACCCACCACATCCACTTCACCCACCACGTCATCCATAACATCCACGACTTCACCCACCACATCACCCATCACATCTACGATTTTCACCCACCACATCACCGACCACATCCACGACTTCACCCACCACATCCGCGACGTCACCCACCACATCCACGACTATACCTATTACATCCGCGACTTCATCCACCACATCACCCACCACATCCGCGATTTCACCTACTACATCCGCGACTTCACTCATCACATCGCCCACCACAGCCACGACTTTACCTACCACATCACCCACCACATCCACGACTGCACCCTCTACATCCACGACTTCACCCACCACATCACCCATCACATCCACGACTTCACCCACTACATCAACGACTACACCCACCACAGCTACTACATCCACAAGTACACCCACCACACCCACCACATCATTCATCACATTTACTACAACACCCACCACATCACCAATTACGCCCACGACTAACCCCGCCACATCACCCACCACATCCACGACTTCACTCACCACAGTCACGACTTCACCCACTATATCCACGGCTACGCCTACAACATCTACGACGTCACCCACCACATCACCGACCATATCCATGACTTCACCCACCACCTTCACGACTTCACCCACCACATTTACGACTTCACCCACCACATCCACGACTACACCAACCACACCACCCACCACATCGACCACCACATCAACGATACCACCCACCACATCCACGGCTTCACCCACCACATCACCCACCACATCCACGACTTCGCCCACCACATCCACGACTTCACCCCACCACATCCACGACGTCACCCACCACATCACCCACCACATCAACGACTACACCCATCACATCAACGATTACACCTACCACATCAACGACAGTACCCACCACATCAACGACTTCACCCACCACATTTACGACTTCACCCACCACAGTCTCGACTTCACCCACCACATCCACGACTACACCAACCACACCACACACCACATCACCCCCACCACATCAACGACTTCACCCACCACATCCATGGCTTCATCCTCCACATCACCCACCACATCAACGACTTCACCCACGACATCCACGACGTCAACGACCACATCCACAACGTCACCTACTACATCACCCACCACTTCAACGACTACACCCACCACATCAACGACTTCACCCACCACATTTACGACTTCACTCACCACATTTACGACTTCACCCCACACATCCACGACTATACCAACCACACCACACACACCACATCACCCACCACATTGACAACGCCTACCACATCAACGACTTCACCCACCATATCCACGGTTTCATCCACACATCACCCACCACATCAACGACTTCACCCACCACATCCACGACTTCACCCACCACATCCACGACTTCACCCACCACATCCACGACGTCACCTACTACATCACCCACCATATCGACGACTACACCCACCACATCGCCCATCACATCCACGACGTCATCCACCACATCATCCACCACATCCACGACTTCATCCACCACATCCACGACTTCACCCCCCACATCCACGACTTCATTCACCACATCCGCGACTTCACCCACCACATCATCCATAACATCCACGACTTCACCAACTACATCACCCCATCACATCCACGACTTCACCCACCACATCACCTACCACAGCCACGACTTCACCACCCCACCACATCCACTTCACCCACCACGTCATCCATAACATCCACGACTTCACCCACCACATCACCCATCACATCTACGATTTCACCCACCACATCACCGACCACATCCACGACTTCACCCACCACATCCGTGACGTCACCCCACCACCATCCACGACTATACCTATTACATCCGCGACTTCATCCACCACACATCCCACCACATCCGCGATTTCACCTACTACATCCGCGACTTCACTCATCACATCGCCCACCACAGCCACGACTTTACCTACCACATCACCCACCACATCCACGACTGCACCCTCTACATCCACGACTTCACCCACCACATCACCCATCACATCCACGACTTCACCCACTACATCAACGACTACACCCACCACAGCTACTACATCCACAAGTACACCCACCACACCCACCACATCATTCATCACATTTACTACAACACCCCCACCACATCACCAATTACGCCCACGACTAACCCCGCCACATCACCCACCACATCCACGACTTCACTCACCACAGTCACGACTTCACCCACTATATCCACGGCTACGCCTACAACATCTACGACGTCACCCACCACAACCACGATTTTGCCCACCACATTCACAACTTCACACACAATATCCACCACATCACTCACCACACATCTACGGCTTCACCCACCACATCACCCACCACATCCACGACTTCACCCACCATATCCACGACTTCACCCACCACATCTACCACTTCACCCACCACATCTACCACTTCACCCCACCACATCACCTACCATATCCACGACTACGACTACACCCACCACGTTTACAACTTCACCCACAGCGTTTACAACTTCACCCCACCACATTCACGACTTCACCCCCCACATCAACAACTTCACCCACCTCATCACCCACCACATCCACGACTTCACCCACCACATCCACGACTTCACCCCACCACATCATCCATAACATCCACGACTTCACCCACCACATCACCCATCACAACTACGACTTCACCCACCACATCCACCACATCACCGACCACATCTACGACTTTACCCACCACATCCACCACATCACCCACCACACCCGCAACTTCACCCGCCACATCTGCGACTCCACTCACCACATCGCCCACCACATCCACGATTTTGTCCACCGCATTCACGACTTCAAACACGATATCCACCACATCACTCACCACATCTACGGCTTCACCCGCCACATCACCCATCACATCCACGACTTCACCCCCCACATCACCCATTACATCCACGACTTCACCCACCATATCCACGACTTCACCCACCACATCTACCACTTCACCCACCACATCACCTACCATATCCACGACTCCACCCACCACGTTTACAACTTCACCCACCACATCCACGACTTCATCCAACACATCCACGACTTCACCCACCTCATCACCCACCACACATCCACGACTTCACCCACCACATCCACGCTTCACCCACCACATCATTCATAACATCCACGACTTCACCCACCACATCGCCCATCACATCTACGACTTCACCCACCACATCACCGACCACACCTACGACTTCACCCACCACATCCACGACTTCACCCACCACATCCGCGACTTCACCCACCACATCCACGACTACACCTACCACATCCGCGACTTCATCCACCACATCACCACCCACCACATCCGCAACTTCACCCGCCACATCTGCGACTTCACTCACCACATCGTCCACCACATCCCCGATTTTGCCCACCACATTCACGACTTCACACACGATATCCACGACCTCACCCACCACATCTACCACTTCACCCACCACATCACCTACCATATCCACGACTACACCCACCACGTTTTACACTTCACCCA
>JADBJO010005826.1:120000-130000 GCA_016801955.1 Conus betulinus
TTCAGCCTGACGGAGATGGTGGTCCTGCCCACGCCCATCGACTTCAGCGCCATCTTCCTCAACTTCCAGACCTACCTGCGGATAGCCCCTACGTGCTCGTCGTCGTCTGCTGCCTGCCTCCTCATCGTCGCCGTGGTCGTCATCATTCCGCTTCGGAGGCTGGACAAGGCGGATGCTGCTTTGGTGAGAGGACGAGGTGGGGGTGGGGGTGGGGTGGGGCTGGGGAGGTGGGTCGACATACTTTGTTGTGGAGGGTTGACCGACCGCAGGTTTGAACCTTCAGCTATGTCGCGTGAAAGGAACTGTTTGGTGCAGATTTCAGATCTTGATCATCCCCTCGCTTTTCCATTTTAACCGCGTGCGCCATCTCGTGGAGTAGAGTACAGGGCATTGGGGGTGGAATACATTTATTTGACGTTGAATGGAGCAGAGTGTAGCAGAGCAGGGTAGAATAGAACGGCACTGAGTAACGTGCAGAGCAGCAGGAGCGGAACTGTGTCGAGCGAAGCTGAGTAGAGTACAGTGGAGCGGGAGTGGTTTGTAGTGCTGCTGTGTGGAGTAGCGTGGCGTAGAGCAGACTGCAGCGGGGGGGTGGAGTGGAGAGAAGTGCAGCAGAGCGGGCCAGGGTGGAGGAACATGGAGTGGCGAGTTGTGTGGAGCACAGCAGAGTGGACTGCGGCAGAACAGTACAGAGCAGAGTTCCGTGGAGTAGACTGGGATGGCGCGGAGTGCTGTAGAGAGGGTTAGAGAGCAGGATGTGGAGAGGAGTCGAATCGAGTAGAGTGGAGTGGAAAGCGCAGCTGTGCGTCTCCACTGACGTTCCCTGTGAAGTGACAGGCACCGAATACAGACAGAAACCAGTGACCTACATTGTACCACCCGCTGTCTTTAAAAAAAAAAAAAGAAAAAAAAAAAAGAAAAAAGAGCCACGAACGCAGATACCTGATATTAATGCCCTCACTCGAAGTCTTCACCAGTTATGGTCCTGGTACAAAACAGAAAAGCATGCTAGATAATTAGACACATCATACGCGGCGTGCGATGCCACCATTATTTGTTCTCTGCTTACTTAACGTTTCAGTTTTCTGAAGATTGTGCGGCTTCAGTTCTCTGCTAGGTGACATGGCAGCGAACACCAAGGGAGAGGTGGCAGCCCTCCTTTGAGGGGCAGTGATGTGAGAGGTCAGTGTCAGGCAGCGCAGCAAACCTTCCACGGCCGTATGGGCGACGACGGGTCTAGCCTGTGTTGCTGGGGCAATTCTCCTCGAGATGTGGGACGATCGGCGATGGAGCGCTGCCTGACTAGGATTAACATGGGCTGGGAGACCATGCTTTTGAGGGCAAGGCATGGCGGGCAGTCCTCTTAGGGTTGGGCTGAAAAAATTGTTGTCTCGCCCGTAGTCTACGTGGACCATAGAATAGAAAGGGACTCATACACGTCTCCAGCGACTTTCGTTCTGCGCCCTCTTTGAGGCGGCCTATAGCGGCGGCATGAAGAAGGTCGCTTGGGGGGCCCTGAAAACATGCCTTTTGAGGGGGAAAGGAGCGAGGAAAACCGACACACATCGTTGGGCCGACACGACAACCACAAAGTGAACCGGAGTTCACACAGAACAAAAGCTCAGATAGTGACAGACGACAGCTCCCCCACACGGAATCACACACTCTATCGCCAACGGCAACTGCCACGAAATATGCAGACTTCGGCCTGCAAGTGTATCTTGTCCTCAAGGACCTTCGGCCAATAGGACGTAAATGTCACCCTTGACCGACTGAAGATTGTCACTCATGTTGCTGTTTGGGGGATCAGAGGAACTTTAAACAACCCGGCAGGCGTCAAGCTTTCTCGGAGATGACATGAACACACCAGCAAACATTCTCCCTGACCGCTGAAATGGCGTGATGAGCATTCAGACAGTGGCTGTATCGTTGCTCATGTGACAGTCGCGACACTCGGACGAACCCGTTGGTTGTAATGAAAATAAATCATTAAATGAAAACATGCGAAGATTACACCGACCATTGGTAATCAAGTCAAGTCAAGTAAACTTTATTATCTCAATTTGAAATTAATTTGTGGTCACACACATTCACAGCAAATAAACAATAATTTAGCCACATTACCCATTTTCTCACATATATGACATACATTCATTTAGAGGAATTTGGATTTCAATTAAACATCTTCTCGGTTCATGAAATCAATGGACAGGGGAAAAAAAACTTTGTTTAAATCTGACACTTCTGCATTCATTGTTATTGCATAATGCTGGTTTTCGATAATACTGTAATACCTTATCGGACTTACCTTTGATACCAACACCCTCTCTCCGTCTGTCTCTGTCTGGCTGTCTGTCTGTCTGTCTGTCTGTCTCTCTCTGTCTCTCTCTCCCCCCCCTCTCTCTCTTTCTCACTTTCTCTCATCTGTCTTGGAACATTATTCATAAAACTTCATGTAAGGATTATATTTATTGCGTTTATGTCTATTTTTTTTTATAGACTGAGTGGAAGTGGGGATGAAGGAGTGGGGGGGGGGGGGGGAATGGGGGGGGACAGGGAATGATTTGGGGAGGAGGATGACACAAATCCTCCATGTACACGAGTATGGAAGAGAGAGGATTTTTGTTACATTTGTTTATTTATTTATTTCGTCATGTCTCCTTTCTCTTTCCTAAGAAAAAGAATCCAATACTTCCATCTCGTGATGTTTCCCATCATTACATTGATAGTTTTTTTTTTTTTTTAGACAATGTGTGAATTGTAGGGGATTGTAACAGTGAGAAAGAAAGACATGAAGCAGGGGGACAACCCAGCTTATTGGTCATCCTCTCCGGATGGGTAGGGGTAGGAAGACAGGCTGCAGATAGGATGGGGGCAAAGGCGGATGAGGGAGGGAGAGGGGGGCGGAATGATGGTGGAGCAAACTGGAAGGGATGGGGGCGATGTGGATGATGAAGGAGGGAAGGACGGGGGTACTGGGAGGGGTACTGGTCCTTCGAATGAGACTGTAAACCGAGGTTTCGTGCGTGAACGCACCCATAACATCTCGCACACATCTCGCACACACGTAAAATCCCATCAGCAACTTTCGGAAGCGAAGGCCAGTTTGGCCGTTGGTACGGACGACACGTTACACATAGCACGCACCCTGCGTGAGAAATGGGAAGAACGAAGGAAGTAAGGAAATTGAGTGAACGATATTGAGTGGATGAGGAAACAAGTGAATGAAGCGCCGGCAGGGAGCTGTTCAGTCGGCACTACCCAGGTAGGCAGCCCGTCGCGTGCACGTGAGTGTGGATTGTCAGCGCCTAGAACCTTTGGCAAGGCGCTTTATAAATGTTATGTTATTATCATCATCATTATATTATTATTATTACTATCACTGTTTTCATTATTGTATATCATTATGATGATGATGATGATTATCATTATCATTATTATTATCATTATTATTATTCAGTTGCAAAATTAGGAGACTGCAGGCATAAATCTAAACAAATTTGAAAAGTTATGATGACGCATCGCAAAAAAAAACAAACAAACAAAGAAACAAATAAACAAAACAAAAAACAAACAAAAAAAAAAACGAACAAACGTGATTTGTTTGTCTACGTTTCTTGGCGGTGCGTTAGCCATAACTTTTCAATATTATTATTGTGATCATTATTATTATTACTATTATTATCATTGTAATTATCATTATATTATTATTATTATTATTTATGGAGGTGAGCAAAAGGGGAGGAAAGCTAGGATGATGTTTCACATCAGGGACTGGAAACCTCCCACTGGGGTAAGGTAAGGTAATATTGCTTATAGCCCAGCCGACCGCAAAGGGCCATATCAGGGCTGTCACCACGTTTAAAATCAACTCACAAGTCATTCATTCACACAACTTCTAAAATACATCTTCTAAAAAAAAACAAAAACATCCAAAATTTTTTTGTTAAAAAAAACTTTCCACTGTAAAATCTCAGATCCGATGAAAAATCTTCATCTCTTTCAAGAACATCGCGTCAGGCGGAACATCTCTGATCAAGGTTTTTTTTTTATGGAATCTGCTGTAAAATGTTTGTCTCACATCGTGCAAGTCCCAACACTCTAAAAGAATATGTTTCATTGTGAGTGACACATGACATGGAATGCACCATGGAGCTTCTTCACTCTTTAAAAGGTATGAATGGGTAAAATACGAATGGCCGGTGTGCAGCCGGCATAGAACCGTTTCTTCTTTGCGACCACCTGAGGTAGATGAGAGGAACTCCAGTGGGGAATGTTCATCATTGCATTGTGTGTCCACGTGTTGCTTTCAGTGGCAGTACCTCCCTCTAGTGGACAATGAGGACGGCGACCAGTATCTCTACACCATGTCCGTGCATACGGGCATCTCCTCCTCCAGTCACGTGACCGCCACGCCCTTTTTCGTGCTGAAGGGACAACATGGCGCCACCGACATCCGGGTTCTGTGCGACGGGGTCAGAGAGGTCAGAGTGAGGGGGCTGGTGCTGTCTAGCTGACTGTTTTGCTTCTCTGGCTGCCTGTCTGTCTCTCTGAGACTGTGTTTGTACGTCAGTGCTTGCTGTGTTTGTGTGTGTGTGTGTGTGTATGTGTGTGTGTGTGTGTGTGTGTGTGTGTGTGTGTGTGTGTGTGTGTGTGTGAGAGAGAGAGAGAGAGAGAGAGAGAGAGAGAGAGAGAGAGAGAGAGAGAGAGAGAGAGAGAGCACAGTGTGTGTGTTGTGTGTGTGAGTGTGTGTGTGTGTGTGTGAAAAAAAAACCGTAAGAAGAGGAATAGTAAAAATAACAGAAAAAAAGAAGAAACTGAGGTTTGTTATAAATCATAGTTTATGAGTGTATGTGTGTGTGTGTGTGTGTGTGTGTGTGTGTGGGGGGGGGGGGGTGTGTGTGTGTGTGTGGTGTGTGGTGGGGGGGGGGGAGTGTGAGTGTGCGCGTGTGTGTATGTGCGTGTGAACCAAAATATGAGACATTTCTAACGCAGGTGTTTGTGAACTTGATTTCAGAATTTCCAGAGCGGCACAGTGTCCAATTTCATCTTGCGCTGCCGTCGCCATCTTGGACCTTTGACAGAGCTGCGCATCTGGCACGACAACAAGGGAGACCATCCTCACTGGAAGCTGGCCAAAGTGATCGTTCATGACACAACTTTGGATAATGTGTAGGCCTCACTTTTTGGTTCTTTGTTGAATTATCTGGGTGTTCACCCCCCCCCCCCCCCCCCCCCCCCATCCCAACCCAGTCCCCCCTCCTCCATCTCCCTCTTGTTTTGTTTATTGTTTGTCCATTTTTTCTTTCTTATTATGTTCCTTTTAAGAAAATATACATTTTCAAGTGTTTACCATGCTTGTTTTGGGGATTCCTTTAATTACCGTTCTCTATCTGTTCTAAGGGTTTTCTTCTGATCATTGCCGCATCGAAGGCCTAAACGTGTTCTTCAACATTATCATCTTCTGTAAACATAAAGCTTGATATACAGGGATGGCGGGGGGAGAGGGGGTGGCGGGGAGAGAGGGGTGGGGTGGGGGAGCAGGAGAAAGGCATAAGTGACAATACGGGGAGATGGGGGGAAGCTCCTCTCTCTAGACCCTTTCGAAAAAAATCTCAATCTGAAACCACGCGCTCTTTAGCGCCACGATGGCAAAGGAAAGTTTGAAAAACAATAACACCAAAGCATCATAGAAACCTTTGCCAGAAAAAGAGGATCGGGGTGTGTTGGAGGGGAAAGTGGGGGAAAGAGATAGACAGGGAAGGACAGGTGAAATGTATAGAGGGGGGATTTTTAGGCTGATGTTCCAGATCAACACACACACACACACACACACACACACACACACACACACACACACACACACACACACACACACACACACACACACACACACACACACACACACACACACACACACACACACACACACACACACACACACGCACACACGCACACGCACGCACGCACGCACGCACGCACACACACACACACACACACACACACACACACACACACACAGAGGCTGATGGCTGAAAACCTTTTTGTCTGCTTACGCACTCAGAATGTCAAATACGCACGTCAAAATCCCGTGCCCTCTCTCAACATTCGGTAGTTTTTATAGAAGAAGCATGCTTCAGGGTCTTTGGAGAGGAGATAGGCAGCGCTAAGCGTTTCCTGTCGCCCTCTAAAATGTCGCAATGAACACCCAGACATGGGCAGCCTCGTTGTTCACGTTGGGATCACGATTTTTTTTCTTCAAATCACATAAACATGGAGGACAACCTTCCGAACATTTCAATAGGTTGATGGACTTGACTAACTCCATTCTGTCTTGGGGTGTGCGTATCCATTTGGACCAAGTCGTGAACAAAGTCTGGATTCTGCAATGTGTCTGCTGTGTTGATCTCAGCCCTCTTCACCACGTCAGTGAGCGGACAATTTAAAACTGGTAATCATCCATCATCACACATTCTCTCTTGATTTTGCTATTAGAGCTCTCGGTTACGGATGAAATGCTGTGTAAGTGTACATTGTCATTATTGTTGTTATTATTATATAATCATTATTATTGTTGTTATCATTATCATTACTATTATTGTTATTGCTATTATCATTTTTCTTCTTCTTCTTCTTCTTGTCATCATTGTCATCATCATCATCATCATCATTATTATGTTTTATTATTATTATGATTATGATTATCATAATTCCTGCATCATCATCATTATGATTATCATGTCATGATGATGATGTAATGATATTATGATTATCATCTATATCATCATCATCATCACCATAATGATATTATAATAATAATAATAATAATTATTATTATTGTTACTATGATTGTTGTTGTTGTTGTCTTTGTGCAGTCAACATCTGTACTATATATTCAGTCACCGGTTATTTCCAGGGGAAAATGATCATGCAATGAGAGAAAATACTGCCGGGAAATACAGACTCAGTGATACAACAGAGACGCAGTTCCCCAGGCTACATACAAACTGCTACTGTTTCACACAAAATTCCCTTCATGTTGTTTGCAGCCCAACCGACCACAAGGCTTCCAAAATCAAGGCTGTTTGGTTCAAGGTTGCTGCACAAAAGTCAGCAGCTTACATTTCATACAACTGAAAAAAAAAATCAACGTTTTTTTTTAAAAATTCATACCAGCTTCCTTTTCGCTAAATGTAAAACTGCAAACCACCACTACAAAAAACAGCAAAAAAAAAAAAAAAAAAAAAAAAAAAAAAAAAAAAAAAAAAAAAAAGTACCAGGTCGTCCTTTTCACATACCCCCCCTCTCTCTTTTCCCTACAGCACCGTCTTCGTCTGCAGCGACTGGCTCTCCACCTCCAAGGGTGACGGGAAGCTGAGCTGCCATCTTCCGGCCTTGACCCCTGAGGTCAAGGACGGGAGCGCCATCTTTGACGTGGTGTCCAAACAGCGGCTGTTTGACGACCACCTGTGGCTGTCTATGGCGCGGCGCCCCGCCTACAGCCCTTCTTCACGCGCGTGCAGCGCTGCTGGACCGCGGTGGCGCTGCTGTTTCTGTCCATGGTGACCAACGCCATGTTCTACCAGGGGAAGGAGGCGGAGCACAAAGCTGTGAGGGGGGTGCAGATCGGGCCGTTACAGATCAACTACAGGTAGGGGATGATGATGATGATGATGATAATCTTTATTTCCAAGGTAACAGAGAGAGAGAGACATGCTTTGGAGAGAGAGAGAGAGAGAGAGAGAGAGAGAGAGAGGGAGAGAGAGAGAGAGAGAGGAGAGAGAGAGAGAGAGAGAGAGAGAGAGGGAGGAGAGAGAGAGGGAGGAGAGAGGAGAGGGGAGAGAGAGAGAGGAGAGAGAGAGAGAGAGGAGAGAGAGAGAGAGAGAGGAGAGAGAGGGAGAGAGAGGGAGAGAGGAGAGAGAGAGAGGTGGAGAGAGAGAGGGGACAGAGAGAGGGAGAGAGAGAGAGAGAGAGAGAGGAGAGAGAGAGAGAGAGAGAGAGAGAGAGAGAGAGAGAGAGAGAGACTGACAGACAGACAGAGACAGACAGACAGACAGACAGACAGACAGACAGATAGACAGACATCTGAAAGATAGGCAGGCAGAGCTCTCTTAGTGTATGAGTGGTGGAGTGGATGATACTGCTCATATCCTATCAGCTTGTCGCTTATAAGGACAAACTGCTCCCAGCTTAACCGCGCCCTGCCCTTCCCACCCCCGCTCCCCTTCCCCTTCCCGCCCCCCAATCCTTGCCCTACGCAACATCCCCACCCCCTACCCACTTTATTGTGCAGGGAGTGGCTGGGGAAGAGGGAGGTGGGGGGGGGGGGGGGGGGGGCTACCTTCCTAAAAATTCTGACCCAGTGGTTCTTCTTCCCTTCCTCGCGTCCTCTCCTCCCCCCCCCCCCCCCCACCCGCACCCCCTCTTTTCAGATTTTGCATCTTCCGTCACTGCCCTTTGTTTTGTTTTTGTTTTGCTTTGTTTTGATTGATTCACTAGTTGTATATATTTTTCTTTTGCTTTTGTAGCCCAGTTACCTGTCATAGACTGCAGAGTACCCGCTTTTGTTCCCAGCCACATTCTGTACCATGCCAGCGCTTCATCATGTGTAATATGGCCATTAGGCAGCGAGAACAGAAACACTGTCGAGAGTGACAATGAGCTGCCCAATCCGCGCAGTGCGTTTGCCTGTGTGGCCTTCGCCGTGCAGGTGGGAGGTGGGGGTGGGGGATGGAGGGGGCGCCATGAAGTTGTTCATCAGTTGCTTTTACGAGCTGGATGTTTGAGGGGGGTTAAACAGAAAAACAGAATAACAGTCTCCCACCCTAGGGTCTGGTTTTGTCTCAAGGACGTCAATAGTCCCCCTTCTTGCTAGAAGGTGTTGTTGATAAATCTATGATGATATTGTACAATGTGTTTTTCGGTCTTTTTTTTCTTTTCAATGCATTTTTACCGAACGTTCTTGTCGACGCCTCAATTCAACAGTTCTTGAAAAGAGCCCCTTGTGAGTGTAATGAAACGGAAATTGAATCCCAGACGGAGATCGAATTGTTTGTCTGGTCATCACGACACAGTAATCAGATGGTGTTCTCTGGTAGGGTCTGCAGATACATTCTGGCACTTACAGTTCAGAGCTCCCTGTTTCCCGCAGAGAGAACACACAGTTGAAAGGTTTCATAGATACTGTCCATATTGTTACTGGTGATGCTACTGCTGCTGCTGCTGCTGGCTACTCTCTCGTTGTCTTTTGTTACTTTCGCACCACTACTACTACTACTACCACTACCACCACCACTACTGCTACTATTGCTCCTGCTGCATTTCCACCAAATCAAGCTCTTCAACCTCTTCCACCTCTTCAGGTATCTGTAGCTGCTACTGACCACACTGTTCTAACTACATCACATTTCCTAGTAGAATGCGCAGACACAAATAAGCTGCGCGCGCGCGCGCACGCACACACACACACACACACACACACACACACACACACACACACACACACACACACACGCACACACACGCACGCACGCACGCACACACACACACACACACACACACACACACACACACACACACACACACACACACACACACTCCCGCACACTCGGGCACACATAGACGTTCAGCTGGGGTTGGGAGGAGTGCATTTCTGTGTTTAGTGTTCCGTGGGCATGTCGGTGTGAGAGTGTCAGCACACCAGACACTGGAACCCGAATAAACTCGGACGCTTTCGTATCAGACGCGGAAGCATTGAGGAAAGCACGCGACTGTCCATCTGTAAGCAACACACACAGCATTGCATGGTGATCACGAGTTCATTTTTTATTTAAGAAGAATAAAAAAGAAGAAAAAGACGGTGGGAAAAAATAGAATGGAGGCCCCACCTAAAAATAAAAAAAAAGAAAACACTGGGCAACACCCCCTCAAAAACACACACACACACACACACACACACACACACACACACACACACACACACACACACACACACACACAC
>JADBJO010005826.1:135000-140000 GCA_016801955.1 Conus betulinus
ATGTATTGAATAAGTAGTTACTTGAAACATTTAATTGAAAGTGAAGAAAACGAAGGATGAAAATAAGTTTGCTGTTTTTGAAAAGAGATATTATGAAGCCCAGTATTTATTTTGTCCTCATTTTACAAATGATAATACGTTCTGCGGCTACATCGAAAATCAACGGACACAGGAATATAACAATGCATTGAAACTACTCTACTACATGTATAACACAGAGCATGAATCCAGTATAAAAAACATTTTTTCTCTATTTTTCCATTACACTTTAAACACAAAAAAAACAATAAAATTGAAATGAGATTTGAAAAAAACCCCCCCCTAAATTAGGATAATTAAAACAAGAAAAACCTAATCTCCCTCGCTGTAACACACACGCAAACACGCATCATTTTAGATGTACAGTAATGTGATCTTGCATGCCTAGGTGGCCTGTGTGCATCACAGCGTGGTATTTGTATTGTACAGATAGTTTCTTATTCAGCTGGCCTTGCTTCCCCATGCATTGTTTTGAAACTGTGTTTATTTCAAGCAGGATTCATTCCAAGCTAACACGGCTTTGGAGAGCGCGTTCACTTATTCAGGAGTCTATTTTTGTTTTTTATTTTGTGTGATTGCATAGCAGTCTTGCGACTTTTTCTGGTATGTATGTATGTATGTATGTATGTATGTCTCTGTCTGTCTGTCTGTCTCTCTATATGTATGTATGTCTCACATATATATGTATATATATATATATATATATAGATATATATAATATATATATGTATGTATGTATGTATGTATGTATCTATCTATCTCTGTGTGTGTGTTCATTTTTCAAAATTAGTGTGCCCTCTTGATTGTGAATATACAGATAGATAGATAGATAGATAGATAGATAGATAGATAGATTAAGCAAATAAATATATAAATGTAAATCTGAAAATGAGGTGTCGGGAGGTAAGTAGCAAGCGATATAAGAAAAAAAAGGAAAGCAAATCCTCGCTTCTGCAGTGAAACAGTTCCACACGTATAATTACAAAGCAGTGCTGTTGACCGGTACCGTTCACCTAACACAGATGCAGACAGAAACAGATTCTGTCGTCTCAGCCGTCTGTGCTAGGCGAAGAGGCGCTGGAAGCACCATTTGTTTTGAATGATGGATTTGCAGTGGAAGGAAACTGAAGCTCTTTCTCAATTAAAACAAGGGGGTGTAGGATTGCTCCCAGCTGGTTTGTTCAGCACTTGAGGGTAGTACTATTTTGAGTCCTACCCGCACCTTCGGGTGTATCTTTCTCGTGTGTCACATTGGGAGGAAGCTGAAGCTCTTTATCAATGAAAGCAAGGTAAAGTGGCATGGAAAACAAACACACACACAACACACACACACACACACACACACACACACACACACACACACACACACACACACACACACACACACACACACACACACACACACACACACACAAAACCCTGCCATTGAAATATGTCCACGGAAGCTTAGAATAGTCAATTAGGATTACAGAATTGCTGGTCGTCACCATATTTTATCAAGAGGACCTATACAGCGCCTATCCTCGGCTAGAGACCAAGCTTTAAGCGCTTTACAATCCACTCTGTCGTTCACACGACGGGCTGCCTACCTGGGTGGAGACTGAAGAGCTGCCTGCCGGCCCTTCATTCAGTCGTTTCCCGTGTCATCCAGTCAGTATCAATCACTCACTTTCCTTCCTTCATTCTTTCGATTTTTCTCGCAGGGTGCATGCTATGTGAAACGTGTCATCCATACCAACGGCCAAGCTGGCCTACTCTTCCGAAAGTTGGTGAATGGATTTTACGTGTGTGCAAGATGTTATGCGTGCGTTCACACACGGAACCTCGGTTTATAGTCTCATTCGAAGAACGGGATTTTGGGATAGACAGGATTACTGTAAAACTTTAAAAAAATCGGCCGGGGGTCGCCGGCCCCACCCCTGACCAGTCAGTTAGTACCGGGTGACAAGCAAGTGTGGTTTGTTGTGGTTCTTTTATGTGTTGTCTGTGCCTGTCTCTGTGTCTGAATGATTTGTGACGGTAGCGGAGGAGAGAGTGAAGTGTGGTGTGTGTGATTGTTGATGTTGTGTGTTGTTGTTGCTAGTGGTTTGCTTGTTTTTGTTGTGGTGATTCTGTGGTTTGTCCGTGGTGTTTTGGTTGCTGTGCGTGTTTACGTGTGTTTGTTTTTCGTGTGTGTGTTGGTGCTGTGTGTTTGAGTGTGTTGGAGTGTGTGTGTGTGTGTGTGTGTGTGTGTGTGTTGTGTTGTGTGTTGCTGTTGGTGTTGTGTGTTGTTTGTTGTCTGATTTCTTTCTTTCCCCGTTTAGTTTTGGTTTCTTTTCTTTTTCGTTTGTTCGTTCGTTTCTTTTTGTTTACTCTTTTCTTTTGTCTTTATCTCTTTCTTTAATGCGGGCGCATGTATATGTGAGTGAGTGAGTGATTGCGAGTCAGCCCATAGGGATTGTGTGTGTGGTTTGTGTGTGTGGTGTGTGTGGTGGCTTGTGTGTGTGGTGTGGGTGTGTGTGTGTTGTGTGTTGTGTTTGTTGTTTGTTTGATTTGTTCTTTCTTTCCCGTTTTTTTGTGTTCCTGTTTAAGATACGCTTAGTCACGTTCGTTTTTCTTTTCGTTCTTTTTTTCGTTGCTTTTCTCTCGATTTTAATACTTTTCTTTCTTTTCTCGTTATATCTGTATTCTTTGTTTTCTTTCATTCGTATGATCCAGTATCATCTCGTCCTGTTTCTGTTTTCGTTTGCTTTGTCTGGTGTTGCTTTCTATTTCTCTGTATTCTGTTATCATATCCTTTGATTTTTCTTTTCTGTCTTGACATTATCTTTGTTCCGTATCTTTGTCTTTTTTTCTGCCGCTTGTGTCTTTGTTTTTTTTTTTTTTTCCTTTTGCCGAAGTCTGAGGAAAGACGGACTTTACCCATGTCTGTCTTACTCTATATAATTATCTGTTGTCCGTCAGTGTGGTACTTTACTTCCATGTTTCTGTCCTTCAAACGGTCTCTATTTCTGTTTGTGTTTGTAGGTTTCTATTGCCTTTTGTATCTGTCGTCTGTCTCTCTGCCTCACCCTGTGCGTGCGCGCGCGCGCGCGCGCGCGCGCGCGCGCGTGTGTGTGTGTGTGTGTGTGTGTGTGTGTGTGTGTGGTGTTTTGTCTGTGGGCGCCTTTGTCGTTTGTCTCTCTTCTCTCTCTGTCTCTCTCTCTCTCTCTCTATGTGTGTGTGGTGTGTGTTGGTGTGTGTGTGTGTTGTGTGTGTGTGTGTGTGTGTCCCCGTCCCATCTCGTCTCTCTCCCGCTCTCTCTCTCCTCTCTCGCTCGCTCGCTGGCTGGCCTACATGAGTATTTGATTCATAAAATGCCTGTACTTTTGTAGTCCTTATGTAACATATGTGTCTCTCACTCTTTTTTGTTCATTTACTTCTTTTTTTTTACCATGCTTATTGTTACGCTTGGAGTTTTTTTTTTTTTTTTTTGGAGCCTTTTTTTTTTTTTTTTTTTGGGGGGGGGGGGGATAAGGGAGGGGAAGCGAAATAGACAAGGACAGGAGGGGGGGTGGGGGGGGGGGGGGGGTGGGGGGGGGGGGGGGGGAAGGTGGGGAAACGGAGGAAAAAGTAGGGGGGGGAGAAATCAAATCGGGACTGGGGGGGGGGGGTTTATGGCGGTGATGAAAAGGGAGGATAATGGGAGGGGGGAATGGACAACCTGAAAAAGGAAGGAAGTGGGGGGGGGGGGGGGGGGGGTGGGGGGGGGGGGGGAGGGGGTTAATCGGATAGGGCATGGCATCTCTCCTCTACCCTCCCCATACTTTATTATTTAGTTTCTTTGTGTTTTGTTTTCGTTTGAGAACTGGGAGCAAAGATACTATCAGCCTATCCATGTTACTCTCTAATAGAACATTCCTGTTGTTATTCTCTCTCTCTCTTCTCTCTCCTCCTCCTCTCTCTCTCTCTCCTCTCTCTCTCTCTCTCTCTCTCTCTCTCTCTCTCTCATACACTGATATTCAATACGTTTATACGCCCTCGTGTATAAGTCATTATTTTAATTATTTTCATAATTAATATATTATTATTATTATCATCATCATCCTTATTGTTATTATTATTATTACTACTATTATTATTATCATCATTATTATTATTACTATCATCATCATCATCATCATCATCCATCATCATCATCATCATCATCATCATTATAATATTTCTTCTTCTTGTTTATGTTGTTGTTGTTGTTATTATCATTATCATTCATCATCATCATCATCATCATCATCATCATCATCATGTTATGTTATTATTATTTTTTGTTGTGTTGGTGTGTACTATTGCAGGAGAGTGCGATCCAACAGGAGAAAGTCAGAGAGCGAAGATGGGGAATCCCCGGTGCGTCCAGAAGTACGAAGCAGACACGGAGGAAACGGGCACCTTTGCCACAGGTACCAGGATTTTGGCCAAAACTCTCTTCGCAGTTCGTTCTGGGCTCTTGGTCTCTGGATTTGAGTCTGTGTCTGTCTGTCTGTCTGTCTGTCTGTCTGTCGCGGTCTGTCAATATGTCGCGGTCCTTTTCCGAGTTTCTTTGTCTCTTCTTCTGTCTTCGTCCGCGTCCCTCTGTATCCTCTCTCTCTCTCTCTCTCTCTCTCTCTCTCTCTCTCTCTCTCTCTCTCTCTCTCTCTGTGTCTCACTGTCTGTTTGTCTGCCTACCTCTCTCTCTATGCCTGTCTGTCTCTCTCTGTCAGTCTCTATCTCTGTCCTGTGTTTCTGTCTTTGTCTGTCTGCTGTCTGTCTGTCTGTCTGTCTTTCTGTCTGTCTCTTTCTGCCTGTCTGTCTGTCTCTGTCTTTGTTTTCTATGTCTCTCTATCAGTCTCTCTCTCTCTCTCTCTCTCTCTCTCTCTCTCTCTCTCTCTCTCTCTCTCTCTCTCTCTGTGTCTCTCATTCACCCGGTCTCTCCTCCCTACCTCTGTCCCTCTCAGGGTTGGTTATAA
>JADBJO010005826.1:142500-150626 GCA_016801955.1 Conus betulinus
AATGTTAGTTAGGTAAACCCAAGGTTTGAACAGCGCGTTAGACTGATGCGCAACATCGGGACATCTGCGAAGTCGTGGCCATGAGACCCCTCGCCTTTTATAAATCCTTTCATCTAACTCATGAATTCACTTTATCCATCAACTATAAATCCTGCACAATGTGGTCTCAGAACATTGAGCAGTTGTAGTGTAACGTAGTGGACTAGTCCACACGCTGTAGCACCTCTTTAATGAAACTGAAAGCCAGACAGGGAAAAAAGGCAGGGAAGGAAGGGGAGGGACGCACTGGACAGCCGACAGCCTACACTGTACGGTGGGGGGGGGGGGGGGGGGGGGGGGGGGGGGGGGGGAGGGGGGTCAGTGGAGAGGAGGGGCGAGGTCTGGACAGAGGAATATAGCATGAGCTAGCCCGAACTCTCCAAACGCGGACATTACGGTTTTAGTTTCAGCTTCATCACTGTGTGCGGACTGGCCTACGCCTCATCCGCTAAGTTTTGACACCACACTGCGCATGGTTTGAAGCTGATGGATAAATAAACTGATGACCAAGATAAGAGAATGTAACAAGAGGGTTTCGTGGCTAGGACTTAGCAGATGTCTGACCTACGCATTAGACCAACGCGCTGGTCAGACCTCGGTTATGCCGTTTTCATCATGGTATGTGTGTGTAGTGAGTGTACACATGTGTTGGGTTGGTCTGTACCGTCTCCTCCGAAAATATGAACCAGCCCAAGCTACGGGGGGGGGGGGGGGGGGGGGGGAGGGGAGGGGGGGAACAGCCTAGGCAGGGGTATTAGGAGGAGGGGGACACCAGACCCGAATGGTATAATTTAACAGCCACCACTGTGTTGGTCGAGGCCTCCCGTGAAGGGTGGACTGACAGGTGATTGATATTTACGTGCTGATCCTGGTGTAGATCGGTTGGGGGATGCGGTGGGGGTGGGTGGATGGGAGTAATGAATGGACGCTCTGGTGACTGGCTGATGGAATGTTGATGTTGGTTTATCACCTGTATCTCAGTATCCTTGTTGTTGATTATTGCTCGGATCGTTTTACATGACGGTGCTTTGTTTAGTTTGTCCGTTTGTCTGTCTCTCTGTGCCTGCCTGTTTATCTGTCTGTCAGCCTGTCTCTCTATCTCTCTGTCTCTGTCTCTCTCTTACACACACACACACACACACACACACACACACACACACACACACATACACACACACACACACACACACACACACACACACACACACACACACACACACACACTCATCATTTTCTTAACACCATTTTAAAACAGTAGTAAAACTTAACAGTAAGCTTTAAAACGGCATTTGAATACAAACGATACATCAAAATAATGAGAAACGTAACATTATGTTGCTATCAAAGAAATGTGGCTTAAAGGATAACCAATAATAAAATGTGGGGAAACGCATAGCAGTGTGTGTGTGTGTGTGTGTGTGTGTGTGTGTGTGTGTGTGTGTGTGTGCGTGCGTGTGTGTGTGCGTGCGTGTGTGCGTGCGTGTGCGTGTGTGTGTGTGTGTGTGTGTGTGCGTGTGTGGTGTGTGTGTGCTTGTGTGTGTGTGTGTATGTGTGTATGCGTGTGTGTGTGTGTGTGTGTGTGTGTGTGTGTGTGTGTGTGTGTGTGTGTGTGTGTGTGTGTTTGCCGGCAAGAAGAGGAGGTAGGACAAATAAACCTCGGAGGCATTAGGGGATGGGAGTGAGAGAGAAATTAACCGACAAAGTATTTAACTGAACAATAAACAGAAGTTTCCGTTGTGAAGTACCTTACCTCACTACTCACTATCATCCCTAACACCATTAACGATCACTCACACACACACACACACACACCCACACACACACACACACACACACACACATACACAACACACACACACACACACACACACACACACAAACACACACACCCACACACACACACACACACACACACAACACACACACACCTCTTCACCATACAGTCATAGTCACTTTCTCCCTCCCACGTCTAATATCACTCTTAGTGAAAAGACGTTAAACGCGCGCACACACACAACACGCATACATCCCACGAGATGGAGAGAGAGAGAGAGAGGAGGGGAAGAGAGTACGAGAAAGGAAGAGAGAGAGAGAGAGGGGGGAAGGGAGTAAGAGAGAGAGAGAGAGTAGAGGGGCCCCCCCGTGGAGAGACATGGGGGGAAGAAGGGCGCACAATAGAGATGTAACCCCTGATTATTGAGGAGAGGGAGAGAGAGGCGGGGAAGGGGGTGGAAAGAGAGGGTGGTTGAATTCGAGGGGTGGAGTGTTTGTGGGGGGTTTGTGTTTTTTCGCAAGGAAGGGCGGACAATTAGCGGACCGGATGAGGTAACCCAGAGCCTTGTTCTGCATTGGCCGAGTTTTTGACATCCATGTGAACGAGGAAAGAGAGGAGACCCTGGAGAGGAGAGAAGAGGGAGAGAGAGGGAGGAGAGGAGACGGAGAAGACTGAGAGAGAGAGAGAGATGGAGAGAGTGGAGAGAGAGAGGGGATGTGTCTGGTGTCTGAGGGGGGTAGGAGTATGCAATAAAGATACACACTTCGCGGACCTATTATGATGTAATCCGGGACTTTTGTAGAGTGTGTTGTTTGGTCGAAACTTGCCTGCCTGTATGATGGATGGCGGAGAGATGAGTTGGAGAGAGGAGAGAGATGAGAGAGAGAGAGATGGATCAAGAGAGTTTCGGTGCGAGGGAGGATGGAGAGAGAGAGAGAGAGGAGAGAGAGAGTGAGAGAAGAGAGAGAGAGAGACGAGAGCGATGAGAGAGAGAGAGGAGTGGAGTGGGTTGTGGCGTGCTGTGTTTAGCAAAAAAGACGCACACTTAGCGGACCTGCGCGATGTAACCAGAGAGCCTTGTGAGTGGGTCGAACCTCCTGTGAAGGCTGGCCGCTAGTTAGTTCCCATGACACCGGGCAGGTGGTGGGGGTCAGCGGGCTGCACTGCTGAATGGAAGCCTGGAAGTCTGGTGGGCTGACTGGACTGACGGAACATTCATGTTGCCTTTTCCTCGCTCCCCCCCCTCCCATCCGCCTCGCTTCTCTCTCGCTATTCCCTCTACCTACCTCCACCCCCGAACATACTGACTTCAAAGCCTCCTCCTCCTGCATCCCTCATACCATCTCCCCCCCCCCCCCCTCCGTCTTCCTCTTTCGCTTGCCTGCACTTCCTGATGCGAACCGGAGAAAAACAACATTGACAGCATGACGATAAGACGTGTTTGCATTGATTATGATACTGATGATAATCGTATGATGATCGTAATCATAATATGATTGCTATGACTGTTATTGTTATTTGTAAGTGCTCTAAAAATAGTTATGAAAGTAATGATGATGATGATAACATCAAAACCTATGGTACCCACAACAACAACAGTAAACAACAAACAATCACAGCGGTGATAGAAGCAGTGAGGAGAAATGATAGCCATAAAAAGTATTAGGAAATAATAAACAGGGACATATGTAATAGAAGACAAGAGAAGAAAGAGAAGAAGAAGAAGGAGAGGAGGAGGAGGAGGAGGAGGAGGGGGGGGGGGAGGAGGGGGAGAAGGAGGACGGAGGAGAAGGAGGAGGAGGAGGAGGGGAGGAGAAGGAGGAGGAGGAGGAGAGAGGAGGAGGAGGAGGAGGTGGGGGGGAGAACAAGGAGAACAAGGAGAACAAGTAAGCAACAAGAGGAAGAAGAAGAAGAAGAATAGCAAAATGGAAACAGTGAGGGGTTAAGACCACAATAACACCACAATGAAAAGAAAGGATGATGATGCTGTTTGCTCCTGCTGCTACTTCCTGTGCTGATAACAGCAACAATAACACAATAATAATGATGATTAATAATGATAATGATGATAATAATATACTACTAACATTAATAATGAGGATGATGATAATAATAGTAATAATGATTATGAGAATAATGATGATGATGATCATCATCATCACAATCATGATGATATATCATGACGACGACGACGAACGACGACGACGACAACACAATAATAGTAACAATAAAAATAATAATAGTTATAACATTGATAATGAAAAACAATCATCATCATCGTCGTCGTCGTCGTCGTCATATCATCATCATCATCATCATCATCATCATCATAATCATCATCATCATCATCATCACCACCACCATCGTAAAAGATGACGATAACAACAACCAACAATAACAACAACAAACAACAACGACAACAACATCGACATCGACAACGACAACGACAACGCCAGCAACATACAACAACAAATACATAATGATAATAGTAGTAGTAGTAGTAGTTATAATGATAACACTACTACTACTACTACTATACTATACTACACTACTACTACTACTACTACTACCACCACCAACAACAAACATCGAAAACAATCGCGACAAACAAGAACAACACTAACAACAAAATAACAAATAATCGCAACACAACTCCGCAGGCTGGGCGGCCTGCCCCGCCCGCAACTGCAGCGACAAACACAGAGTACGTCTACGACGGCGGCAGCGACCTGGCGATGGCGCAGTATTCCAGGGACCCAGGTGTACGGGCCCGGGGTTGATGGTACCGCGTGTCTCTGGACGACGCCCTCTGGAGGGCCCTGGAAACCTGGACAACCTCCAGCACCACGCCTGGATGGATGAGCTCACCAGGGCGCTCAACGTGGAGTGAGAGATGGTGGTGGTGGTGGTGGTGGTGGTGATGGTGGTGGTGGTGATGGTGGTGGTGGTGATGGTGGTGGTCGTGGTGGTGGTGATGGTGGTGGGTGGTGATGGGTGGTGGTGGTGGTGGTGATGGTTGGTGTGGTGGTGATGGTGGTGGTGGTGGTGGTGTGGTGATGGTGGTGGGTGGCGGGTGGCGGTGGTGGTAACGGTGATGGTTGTGATGGTGGTGGTGGTGGTGGTGGTGGGCATTGTGATGGTGGTGGTGGTGGTGGTGGTGGGGCATTGTTGGTGATTGTGGTGGTGGTGGTGGTGAAAGTGGTGGTAGTGGTGGTGTGGTGGTGAGGGTGGTGTCATCGTCGTGATGATTGTTGTCACGAGTGGTGAAAGACGGGAGTAAGGGGGGAAGGCGAATGTGTGTGGTTAGGTGTGAGGACTTAGGGACGTTCAGGGTGGGGCTGGGAGTGATAATAGATAGACAGAAATGGATAAATAGACGACGACCCGACCGGACGATCCCGAGCGAGAGGGAGGAAGAGAGGGAATGGAGGATGAACAGACAGACAAAAGACAGACAGACATCAGGCAGACAAATGAGAGATAGATAGATAGATAGATAGATAGATAGATAGATAGATAGATAGAGAGAGGAGAGAGATAGAGAGAGAGAGATACATAGATAGGATAGATAGATAGGTAGGTAGAGAAGAGAGAGAGAGAGAGAGAGGAGAGAGATGGAGAGAGAGAGAGAGAGAGAGAGAGGTGTAAACACACTCACGCGCACATGAGAGAGAGTTGTGTGAGTGTGTGTGTGGAGTAAGAGAGAGGTGTCGAGAGAGAGAGAGAGGGAGGAAGAGGAGAGAGGGGGAAGAGAGAGAGAGAGAGAGAGGAGATGGAGGAGAGAGAAGAGAGAGAGGTAAGAGAGGAGAGAGAGAGATGAGGAGAGGGAGAGAGAGGTGCGGAGAGAGATAGAGGAGAGAGAGAGAGGACGGAGAGAGGTACGAGAAACACACTCTCGCGCACGTGCCGTAGTTTGTGAGTGTGTGAGTGTGTGGGAGAGAGAGGAGAGAGAGAGAGAGAGAGAGAGGAGAGACGAGAGGGAGAGAGAGAGAGAGAGAGAGAGAGAACAACCTCGCTTGTGCACCAGCTTATTTCACAAAATAGTGGGGTGTGGTTTTTTCCCCACACCCCTTTCGCGCTTTGTAATGGTCAATAACAGATTTCCTATCCATTGTGCGCAAAGTATCACAACATTATTTTCTATCATTTCTAGAAACATGAACTGCATTTAGAAACAAAAAGAAAACTTTTACAAACAATTTAAGGTCAGAACAGTCTTTACGAGCCTTCACTTCATTCTGGCAGGTGAATTTGTTCAACCCCAACACTCGCCTCTTCACCCAGGCCAAAAGTTCTGCTGGAGTACCCTCTACCGGAAGCTGCTTTTGCAGTGGTCTCCCTTCGATCAGCTCGTCTGTACCCGTATGTCACCCCCTGGGATTAAATCATTCTCCTCTGCAGCTCCTTTGCACTGCAGCATCGTCCTTCATCGCGTCGTCGTCGTTGTCGGCCGCCGTCTGGGTGTCATCTTGAAAAGAACGTGCTTTCCTGCTCCTGGTCACAGCAGGTGTGTGTGTGTGTGTGTGTGTGTGTGGTGTGTGTGTGTGTGTTGTGTGTGTGTGTGTGTGTGTGGATGGTGTGTGTGTGTGTGTACATACGTTGCGTGTGCGTGCGTGCGTGCGTTGCGTGCGTGCGTGTGTGTGTGTGTGTGTGTGTGTGTGTGTGTGGCGTTGCGCGTGCGTGTGTGCGTGTGTGTGGTGTGTGTGTGTGTTGTGTGTTGTGTGTGTGTGTGTGTGTGAGAGAGGCGAGAGGAGAGGAGAGAGAGACGAGAGAGAGAGACAGAGACAGGACGAGACAGAGCGAAAGGAGAAAGTGAGAGGAGAAGAGAGAGAGAGTGTGTGTGACGTGGTGTGTGTGTGTGTGTGTGTGTGTGACAGGTGTGGTGTGTGCTGTGAGTGTGTGTGTGTTGTGTGTGTGTGTGTGTGGTGTGTGGTGTGTGTGTGTGTGTGTATAATAATGCTGCTAATGATAATATTAACGTAACAATTGATTCAGTTTTTGCAGACATCTGGCAAATGAGAAGTGAGGAATAGAATAATTGTGCAGTAGTGAGTGAAAAATAAGAAAGCTATGTGGCAAATACCGCCGTGAACCAAATGGGTAATGTTTCAATTATAGCTCAGTGATAGACTCACTTCTATGAGACCTCAGAGAAAAAGATTCAACAAACGAACAACTTGATGGCACATGTCAGATGTTGGGACTCTTTACAACTGCCACAACATAATGAAGACCGTGTTGCTGTCAAAACCACCCCAACATCAACAGTTTGATAGAGAGCGAGAGGAGAGCGAGAGAGAGCCGAGAGTGAGGAGAGCAGAGACTCTGAGAGGAGGCGATGGCTTATTTGCGCGGAGAGAAGAGAGGAGGAGAGAGGATCGAGAGGGGAGAGGGAGAGGGGAGGTGAGTGAGGAGAGAGAGAGAGAGAGAGAGAGAGAGAGAGAGATGAGAGAGAGGAGAGAGAGAGAGAGAGAGAAGAGGGAAACGGGGAAAAAAGCTTCAAACAAAGAAGCAAGCAAAGGAGGGCTATGTTCCAGATGCTGGGACGGTTGTGTCGGTGTACATGCTGGAAGTGATGCTGGTCTATCGCTGCCATTGTCACCTACATCGTCAGGATAGACCGCACCATCATTGCACTGGAGAGAATACGTTAACGAGGCCGGGTAAATAAACAAAGGAAAAGAATACGCTCTCTCTGCCTCTGTCTTATGTCTGTTCTGTCTGTCGTGTGTCTATATGTCTGTCTGTCTGTCTGTCTGTCTGTCTGTCTGTCTGCTCTCTCTCTCTCTCTATCTCAAAAGACGATGAGATACTGCCTAGATTCTATGATAAAGATAATCCTAAGTTAATTTCTGATCAGTCGTTAGTCGAACTTCTCCAGGTCCACGGTATGAATGTGACTTTTGCTTATTATTCGATGAGGATTGATGACGAAAATGAACGGTTGAACCGACGACACGACGATGGATTACATATTGTCTATGCGGTGTGATGTGGGTGGGGTGGGGGGATGGGTGGGTGGGTGGAGGGGGTTATGATCGTGATTGTTAAATATAGATCAATGAGTTCCTGTTTTTTATGGCACTTGTTCTCTTTCGGAGATGATAAAAGGTCTTGATGGAGGATTGGTGAAGATGATTGAACGACGACCGACGATTGATGATGAAGATGGTTGATAGATGATGATGAGATGATGATGATGATGAGATGATGATGGATGATGATGATAAAATGTGCTGAAATGACGTCGACCGAGATATAGTGACAGATATACAACACAGCCTAAGCCCCTGTTGACACTAACACAGACTCT
>JADBJO010005827.1:5000-10000 GCA_016801955.1 Conus betulinus
GAAAGTGAAAATGGTAACCTCCGTCCGTCCCCTGCAACTCATTCACTTTTTTTTTTTCCCCCATCACTTCCCTGATCTGTCTGTTCAGTGACAACTCCGGTGGACTTGAATGCTCTCTCTCTCTCTCTCTCTCTCTCTCTCTCTCTCTCTCTCTTGTGCGCTTGTGTAGTTTCGTGCATCCATAGGCGCGCGCGCGCGCGCGCGTGTGTGTGTATATGTGTGTATATGAGTGTGCGCGTGCGCGCGCGCGCGCGCGCGCGCGTGTGTGTGTGTGTGTGTGTGTGTGTGTCTACCTGTCTGTCTGTGTGTGCGTGCGTGTGCATGGGTGCGTGTGTGCGTGCGTGCGTGTGTGTGCGGTGCGTGCGTGCGTGCGCGCGTGCGCGCGCGCGTGTGTGTGTGTGTGTGTGTGTTGTGTGTGTGTGTGTGTGTGTGTGTGTGTGTGTGTGTGTGTGTGTGTGTGTGTGTGTGTGTGTGTGTGTGTAAGTGTGTGTGTGTGTGTGTGTGTGTGTGTGTGTGTGTATGCAAGCCAGCGTGCACGTGACCGTGCATGCGTGAGCGCTGGCTGTGGCAGACAATTGAACAAGATGATTTAAGCTGGTTAAAAATGATGGCCAGAGACTCAGTTCTTTAACAACAACCACATTAATGATTGGAATAATATAAATGATAATGACTATAATAATAATAATAATAATAATAATAATAAATAAATAATAATAATAATAATAATAATGATGATGATGATGATAATAATAATAATGATTATAACGATAATAATAATGACGATAATAATGATAATGATAATAATAATAATAATAATAATAATAATAATGATAACAACAACAACAATGATAAATATTGTCATTATCATCATCATCATCATCATCATCATTGCCGCACCCTTTCTGTGGAAATCAGCGACAATCATAACGTTCCATGTCACAAGACATACGCGGCATTACATGTTTAGACGAACTTAAATCTCATGACTGGATCGAATGCCAGAAGGCTGGCGAGGCTCAAATGCTGTTGTTGTCTTTGCGCAAACAGGAACCCCCAAGGCTTAGCTACACTGCTTTCAGGGTAAAAGAGCAAAATGGATTTTCCCTAGACACCACAATGAAGTACACAAGAAAACTTTCTGGCCATGGGTCACTCCATATCCTACGAGAGAGCCGTAGGTAAATGCAACAGAATCTCGGACTCCTCTACCAAAAGGAGTGCGGCTTTATGGGTTCTCTCTCTCTCTCTCTCTCTCTCTCTCTCTCTCTCTCTCTCTCTCTCTCTCTCTGTTACGTTTTCTTTGATGTTGTTTCCATTTTCTATATTTTCAAACTTTTTTTTGTGTGTCCAATCTCTTGATTAACGTTCGTTTGTTTGTTTGCTTTTTTTGTCGTTTGTTCCTTTTTTCTATTTCGCCAATTTTTGTTGTTTGTTGTTCCCCTCTTGGTCGAGGGCTGGATATAAAAAAGCATGAACTTGCTTATCTATTACCCTCGATAATAAAGAATTTGTCTTGTCCTGTCATGTCTTGTCTTCTCTCTCTCTCTCTCTCTCTCTCTCTCTCTCTCTCTCTCTCTCTCTCTCTCTCTCTTCAGCCGTCCATAACCTCGTACCACCTGTACTCCTTATGGCTCCCCTCCTCATCACTGTTTCTGACTGGACACCTGTTGTGGCAAACAGCACCTGAGGTCGTCCACCTCTCATCAGGTCTAGTGTCTGATCAATGTAAGCGTCCACATCCATTTTCCGCTGATGAGTGCCAATTAGGGGACGAAAGGCGACGCTGGAAAGGCGACACATATGCTAAAAGAAAAAAAAAAGAAACTTTGACAGCTACGTGTATGCGATTAGTAGAGGCTGACGTGTTAGAATCACCCTCCCCATTTTTCCCCCCCCCCCCCCCTCCCTTCCCCCACCCTACTCAATTTCCCGACTTTTCTTTTTCTCCTTCTATACATTTATTTTCGATTTCACTGTCTTAATGGTAATGAAATTCCCAACCCGCACGTGTGTTATTCAACTATAAGCATCACTCATTCTAATCAACCTTCCCTCGTGTTAGTAACACACCATAATAATAATAATAATATAATACTTCAGCTTTCATGCAGAAATTGCAAAGAGACGCTTATACGCAAGGGAGAAAATGGCGTGCCCTAACCTCAGTATCTGGCTGATGAATTGCACCGGCATAGCCCCAACCTGTGAACTCCGTTCTTCGTCTTATATCAGTCTTTTTTTTTCCCGATTCCTTCTGCCCGTGCGAAAACGTTTGGTGGACGCTCTTTTGCTTATAAATCCCCTTTCGCTTAGAACCAAGTCGCACATCCGCTAAGATTCTCTGTCTCTTGCCCTTCGCGAATGTGTCAACCTGAACACTTTTCATTATTCACCTTGATACAGTGGACCACACATAACATACAGTGCTGCTTTCTCCTCACTTAGGTATTTGTTGATTTATCAGGAAGTAATTGGTTGGTTGGGTTTGTGTAAGGTAGGCGGAGGAAGGGGGTGAGGGGGTGGCACTGTAACACGCTTGACTGAGGTGTAAGCGTTTCGTTGTGGTCTGCGTATTTTGTCTTGCTGTTCGTTGATGTTCGTCTGCTGTCTTGTTGTCTGAGTTTGTTGATTGTAAACATTTACCTGATAATGCGTGATACATTATGATGATAGCGCTAATAAAAGATATTGACAACAAGAATAATGATAACGATAATGATAACAATAATAACGATGATAATGGTATAAATAATAATAATGAAGATAATGATAATAATGAAATAATAATGAAGATAATAATAATAATAATAATAATAATAGCAATGACGACGATGACTATGAAAACAGCAATAACAACAAAAAGGACCACCGCCACCCCCATCACCATCATCAACATCATCAGCATGATTATCATCATCATCATGTCAACGGTCAAGAATAACAGCCGTGATTTCGTGGTAATTCACAACGCATAAGCTTTAGAAATGTCTGTTTGTAATCGGTGAACATCTCCTTATAAGACCAGCCGTCCAATATACCTCATGAATATGGATGAAATAACGGAAGTTTTCTTTATGAAAATAGTGTTCCTACCTTTGCGAGCTGCCGAGAATGAGGGGGAAGTGGACGGGAAGGAGGCTGGGGGAGTGGAGAGGTGGGGGGTGGGGGTGGGGGTGGGGGGTGGCATAGCGCGTGATGTCATAAGAAAGTGAAAATGGTAACTTCTGTCCGTCCCCTGCAACTCATTAACTTTTTTTTTTTCCCCATCACTTCCCTGATCTCTCTGTTCAGTGACAACTCGGTGGACTTGAATGCTCTCTCTCTCTCTCTCTCTCTCTCTCTCTCTCTCTCTCTCTCTCTGTGCGCTTGTGTAGTTTCGTGCATCATAGGCGCGCGAGCGCGCGCGCGTGTGTGTGTATATGTGTGCATGAGTGTGCGCGTGCGCGCGCGCGCGCGCGCGCGTGTGTGTGTGTGTGTGTGTGTGTGTGTGTGTGTACCTGTCTGTCTGTGTGTGCGTGCGTGCATGGGTGCGTGTGTGCGTGCGTGCGTGTGTGTGTGCGGTGCGTGCGTGCGTGCGCGCGTGCGTGCGTGTATGTGTGTGTGTGTGTGTTGTGTGTGTGTGTGCGCGCGCGCGCGCGCGCGCGCGCGTGTGTGTGTGTGTGTGTGTGTGTGTGTGTGTGTGTGTGTGTGTGTGTGTGTAAGTGTGTGTGTGTGTGTGTGTGTGTGTGTGTGTATGCAAGCGAGCGTGCACGTGACCGTGCATGCGTGAGCGCTGGCTGTGGCAGACAATTGACAAGATGATTTAAGCTGGTTAAAAATGATGGCCAGAGACTCAGTTCTTTAACAACAACCACATTAATGATTGGAATAATATAAATGATAATGACTATAAATATAATAATAATAATAATAAAATTAATAATAATAATAATAATAATAATGATGATGATGATGATAATAATAATAATAATAATGATTATAACGATAATAATAATGATAATAATAATGATAATGATAATAATAATAATAATAATGATAATAATAATAATATAATAATAATAATAATAATAATAGTGATAACAACAACAATGATAAATATTGTCATTATCATCATCACCATCATCATCATCATTGCCGCACCCTTTCTGTGGAAATCAGCGACAATCATAACGTTCAATGTCACAAGACATACGCGGCATTACATGTTTAGACGAACTTAAATCTCATGACTGGATCGAATGACAGAAGGCTGGCGAGGCTCAAATGCTGTTGTTGTCTTTGCGCAAACAGGAACCCCCAAGGCTTAGCTACACTGCTTTCAGGGTAAAAGAGCAAAATGGATTTTCCCTAGACACCACAATGAAGTACACAAGAAAACTTTCTGGCCATGGGTCACTCCATATCCTACGAGAGCCGTAGGGTAAATGCAACAGAATCTCGGACTCCTCTACCAAAGGAGTGCGGCTTATATGGTTCTCTTCTCTCTCTCTCTCTCTCTCTCTCTCTCTCTCTCTCTCTCTCTCTCTCTCTCTCTCTCTCTCTCTCTCTCTCTCTCTCTCTCTCTCTCTCTCTCTGTTACGTTTCTTTGATGTTGTTTCCATTTTCTATATTTTCAAACTTTTTTTTGTGTGTCCAATCTCTTGATTAACGTTCGTTTGTTTGTTGCTTTTTTTGTCGTTTTGTTCCTTTTTTCTATTTCGCCAATTTTTGTTGTTGTTGTTCCCCTCTTGATCGAGGGCTGGATATAAAAAAGCATGAACTTGCTTATCTATTACCCTCGATAATAAAGAATTTGTCTTGTCCTGTCATGTCTTGTCTTGTCTTCTCTCTCTCTCTCTCTCTCTCTCTCTCTCTCTCTCTTTCTCTCTCTCTTCAGCGTCCATAACCTCGTACCACCTGTACTCCTTTATGGCTCCCCTCCTCATCACTGTTTCTGACTGGACACCTGTTGTGGCAACAGCACCTGAGGTCGTCCACCTCTCATCAGGTCTAGTGTC